>PVKV010017927.1:0-46280 GCA_004027835.1 Alouatta palliata
CTGAAATTTGAAATTTGTGATCTCACAGAAAAGTGTGTTTTGTATGTGAATTTTATATGCATGCACGTTTCTTTTCAAAATAAACCACCTCATACTTCTCTCTAAATAAATCATAGTAAAAGTTTATTTCCTTTATAATCATGAAAGCATCCATCTGGAGCCCCAGCTAAGATTCTGATACTTTGTATGTAATCACAGAAATCCAGTAGCTTCTAGGAGATAAAAATATTATGATATAAATAACAAAAACCCTGTTCTATGATCCCTAAGAAGAAAGTGTGTCATAGAATGATTTGTTCAGCTCAATAAAATATTCTCATTATTAGCCTAAACCTTATGAAATTGTCAGTGAATGTCAAAATAATCAAATATTAACAATCTGAAGTTTCAAACTAAATATCAAGTGTGTTTATACAGGTAATGTTAACTACATTTCCTCTTTAGTGGATGCTAATTCTAAACACATACCTTACTTAAGCCATGTATTTATCCATGTCAAGCCTAAGCTATCATGGGTTAATTCTAACATTTATGACGTTGAGGTACAGTATGAGTGGGATTCTTGGACATAAATGATGGAAATCACTTTGGCTAACTAAACAGAAAAGGAATTTCCTGGAAGAGCACATCATGGTATAGACAGGAAGTCTTAGAAAACCAGGCTTAAGCAGAAAGGCCAAGACCCTGAAACTTACCAACTTAAGATACACATAATTTAGGACCTTATGCGATCTCTGACATTAGTTATTGTGCTAGCTACTCCACCATATCTGCCAGAAAAAAGCTCAACTGGATACTGCTCTTTTTTCTCATACTCTCAAAGTTCGAAACTCTGGAATGGAATGTCTGATTAGCTGATGTCACATCCTCTTACTCTACCTTCTGGATATAGGACAACTTCCTCACTTAGTGCTTTGTATTGAGCCATAGAGCCCTGCTTCTAACCCATCTTGTTATTCCCACCAAAGAGGAAGTCTGTTTGTATTCTGGGTACATGTACATAGTTCATTAGAATTCTTTTTCTGGATTTATTACTATATAAAATTTTGTTAAGGTAGTAATCTGGGATTGATATAGGCTGAAGAGGTTTTGCATTTTCCATTATTTTTGTATATAAAAATTACATATACTTATATAAATCTGAAAATAAAGTGTGAATTTACAATGATGAGCTAAAAATATAGTTACTTACCATTAAAAGTTGTTAATTTAGAATGTTCCCATATTGCTTTTTCTCATTTGTATTATCAGTATCAATTGTTGGTACATAAAGAATATCATGAAAGTCATATGAGTAACCACTTTTTTTGTTGTTGTTTCATTGTCCAAAACATACTTAAGAGAGGGATGCCACAGATGTTTTTTACATATAAGAAAAGTCACACATTTGATCCTTGTGTAGAATATACAGAAGATCACCAGTTTAACAAAAGGGAAACAAAAATCAGTTTTCACCCAACGCAGGTGTATTAATTTAATCAAAACTGAAAAATAAGTAAACCAATTTACTGATGGTCTTGCTTTCTGTAGAAGGTAAAATGTTTGCATTGTTGTTGGCAAATAAAATTATCTTCCATGAAAAATAAATTCATCTTTTTCCAAGGTAAAGAATTCATTTCAGATTAACTTTAAACTTACGTGCTATAGGAAAAGTCAAAACTTTATTAAGAGATATTATGATTATATTTAATCACAATTATTTCCCACTGGAAATGAAACTCCCTGAATTCCACTATCATGTATTTCCCATGATATTTCAGTTCTATCAAAGATTTCTAAGATCTCAGAGGCAGTGTATTCTTTATATGAGCACTTCTTAGCATATTGTATTCCCCAATCTCAATTATTTCTCCCTTTGCTCCTTTAAAAGATGCTTAAGAAAACTCAGTTCTCAGAATACACATTTAAAATGTGACTGATTTTTTCCACTGAGTAAATAAATTAACATCACTTTAATTTTCTCTCCTTAGCTTTGCTGTTTATAAATGCTTTCTTCTTTTCTATAGTTAGAGGTTTTGTTTTGTTTTTTAATTTCTTCCCCTTTTTGTTGGTATGTGGGAAGGGAAGGATGGTGTTTTAGGTAAACATGCTTTTGATTTTAAGGGCAAAACAATTTTATTGATAGATAATGGATTAGAAAGTAACGAAACACTTATGAGAGAATAGCCATAACATAGCAGTTAGCTATGAAAAAATGTTGGTGGTCATTTAAAACATGGTGTTTTTCATTTAGACAGTGAAATAATTTAATTTATTAATAGAAGTAGCTGTACTGGTGAGGCACTTTTCCTGTAATTGAGATGGCTTTTACTGGATCATTAACAGCTTGTTTAAAAGTATTCCTCTGAAGATGGCTAATGGTAATGCTGGAGTGTTATTTTTTCACCATGAAACACAACAAGGCAAAAGGGCCTGTACTGAGTATCAGTCTCTGATCTTGGTGCACCTAGCATCAGGTTCAATCATGTTTGACCATTTTTTTCTACTTAATGCTTAAATGGTGCTATATAAATTAGATATTTAACTTCCCATTTCTGTGAGGAGGAAAACATTTATTTTAGAAAAACCAAAAACTAAAGTTCTGAGATTTTAATGTGTTTTCATTTTCCCCTCGTCATTTCTACTGGGAACATCACTTCACAGATACTAGGTACATTGCCATGTAGAAGAAGCATTACCAGATACAAAAATTTTGGGTTGTTTTAATTAAACAAACAACACAATCTTTTTTTCCTAAACATAAGCATGAATCCATGATATTTACCTAATAAGAGAAAACTTGGTCTAAGTGGAAACTTTTAATTTGGTTCCAGGTCTGGTGACAATAATATTTATTTCTTCTGAGGAATATGATAAAAAAAATAATAAAAGACACCAAAAGAGGGAATAAAAGTATCTGTATATATTTCTGCTTTTGTCTTTAGGTAAATTTAACATGAAAATATGTATGTGTGTGTGTGTGTGTGTGAGAGAGAGAGAGAGAGAGAGAGAGAGAGCAAGAGAGACAGCATGTTACATATTTTAGATGACTTCTTTTTTATATATGTATATTTTTTATTACACTTTAGGTTCTGGGATACATGTGCAGAAGATGAAGTACTGTTGCATAGGTACATACATGGCAATGTGGTTTGCTGCCTCCATCTCCCCGTCACCTATGGCATTGCTCCCCATGTCATCCCTCCCCAGCCTCCCCACCAACCTGCTGTCCCTCCCTTGGCCTCCCCCAACAGACCCCAGTGTGTGATGCCCCTTTCCCTGTGTCCATGTGTTCTCATTGTTCAACACCCACCTATAAGTGAGAACATGCAGTGTTTGATTTTCTGTTCTTGTGTCAGTTTGCTGAGAATGATGGTTTCTAGATTCATCTAAGTCCCTACAACGGACATGAACTCATCGTTTTTTATGGCTGCATAGTATTCCATGGTGTATATGTGCCACATTTTCCTTGTCCAGTCTATCATTGATGGGCATTTGGGTTGGTTCCAGGTCTTTGCTATTGTAAACAGTGCCACCATGAACATACATGTGCATGTGTCTTTATAACGGAATGATTTATAATTCTTTGGATATATACCCAGTAATGGGATTGCTGGGTCAAATGGAATTTCTATTTCTAAGTCCTTGAGGAATCACAACACTGTCTTCCACAATGGTTGAACTAATTTACACTCACACCAACTGGGTAAAAGTGTTCCTGTTTCTTCACATCCTCTCCAGCATCTGTTGTCTCCAGATTTTTTAATGATTGCCATTCTAACTGATGTGAGATGGTATCTCAGTGTGGTTTAGATTTGCATTTCTCTAATAACCAGTGATGACAACCATTTTTTTTATATGTTTGTTGGCCTCATATATGCCTTCTTTTGAAAAGTGTCTGTTCATATCCTTCACTCACTTTTGGATGGGTTTCTGTTTTTCTTGTAAATCTGTTTTAGTTCTTTGTAGGTTCCAATATTAGCCTTTTGTCAGATGGGTAGATCGCAAAAATGTTTTCACATTCTGTTAGTTATCAGTTCACTCTAATGATTGTTTCTTTTGCTGTACAGAAGATCTGAAGTTTAATTAGATCCCATTTGTCTATTTTGGCTTTTGTTGTCATTGCTTTTGGTGTTTTAGCCATGAAGTCCTTGCCTATGCCTATGTCCTGAATGGTTTTGCCTAGGTTTTCTTCTGGGGTTTTTATGGTGTTAGGTCTTATGTTTAAGTCTTGAATCCATCTGCAGTTAATTTTAGTGTCAGGAAGGGATCCAGTTTCTGCTTTCTGCACATGGCTAACCAGTTTTCCCAACACCATTTATCAAATAGGAAATCCTTTCCCCATTGCTTGTTTTTGTCAGGTTTGTGAAAGATCAGATGATTGTAGATGTGTGGCATTGCCTCCAAGGCCTCTGTTCTGTTCCATTGGTCTATATCTCTGTTTTGGTGCCAATACTATGCTGTTTTGATTACTGTAGACTTGCAAGAATTTTAGTGATTGTTGATTCTTCCTAAGTCGCCATGTTTACCACCTAATTTGTGTATTTAGAAACAGAGAGACAAAAAAACAAAACAAAACAAACAAACAAACAAAAAAAACACAGAGAAAGAAAGAAACAAACAAAACCCAACTGTGGCACCTAAGAAATCAAAGAAGCAAATGGCATAAGCTGTCCATCTCTTCCCTTTCACCACCTCCTTGATTCCTATTTTCCCAACTCTGATAAAAGAGTTTTTACCTCACAATGGAAGTAAATGGTACAATATGTGATGTCAGCTAATGTGTAATCTTGATCTTGATCTATACCCCTGGGCCCTTGATGTCACTGGCTTTTGCAAGAAGAAAATTCAAAAGTTGCACACCCAGTCTTACTGCATCATATGATAAGCATGAGGTGCCTCACGTTGTGACTTAGACAGGATTTTACTGTACCCCTCTCCTAATTCTGCCACTCAGGGAACTGGATGCAGGCATGCTTGTTTGTTTGTTTATGTAAGATCATACATCCAGGTAAAACAATAATTAATAACTCAATTATTGTATATTGATTAAAGAGACAAAATTTAATCTTGAAAGCAGACTTATACTTCCAGCCAGCTGATGGTACAAAATTATCTAGGTCATTTGCTCAAAATAGAGAGCTCTGTCAAAACTTATTCAGATTGACTTTTACTTCAGCCTTTTCCAAGATGAAATCATTATGAAAGTAATCTGAAGTAGAAGAAATTCCCAAACAGTGGATATTTGTTGTCCAAATTTCCAAAATAAACCAGTCTAGGAGTAAATATAATTACTTAAGAGTAATAAAATAGTATTTGTCTTGTTGTTGCCACTATCCATAAGTTTCCAAACTTTTAACATCTCTCAGATTTCTCCAATAGACTTCAAGCTGTGCCCATGGGGATTACTGAAAGCAGTCATTGAACTGATGAACAGAGTATGATTTCCTCTTGCATACTCTTCTTGGTAGTCCTCGATTTATCCTGTCTCCTACTCTAACGATTGTTAGATATGTCTCTCTTCATAATTTTTTTTTCATTGTACACAGAGACTGGATTGATTTGTTACTTCAGTAATGTGACCACAGAGGTCAATAATTATCAAAATTATGGAAAGTATTACATTTTTCTACATAGGCTATGAATGCTCACTTTTTTTAATGTTTTACGGAGATTTTAGGGAACCAACTCTATTACACCATTTTCACTCAATTCTTTACTACATTCTTTAAGGGATGAAACAGCTAACCTCTGATCCATATCCAAAAATTTTCACCTTTTTTTGAAACTTAAAACAAGTTTGTGTGCACTTACTCTTTTCCCAAGAAATTGTGTTCTTTCCTAGTAAGTTAATTAGCCCTTTATGCAACCAGGCCACTTGAACAAACTCATTAAATTTTCTTAAACATATCTGAATCCTAGGATGAATTCAACTCACTCTCTTAAGCTAAGATTTCTTCACCATATGTGTACATATATTCCAATGATAATATTCAATTTGAGAAAAGACTATCTCCATTATTTTGTATATAATAGTCAGTGAATTGAATCCACGTTAATTTTGTTCTTGGAATTGTCCCTGATGTGCCATGATGTACATTTGGAACCAGCTGAAGTTTCTGATAGAGGAACAAGGAGAGCATTAACTTTAACATCAATTTGGATGCATAGTGCCGAGGTCACTAATGGAGTTTCCTAGAGTTCTACTGCCAAAAGTAACCACATAAGCCATTGTCAAAAACTCTCAGGAGGTTGAAGCACCAGCTGCATCGTTTTGACTTGTAACAGTAATCTACATAAAAAGCAATTCTCTAAGAAATTACTTGTTTTTTTACTGTAATAAGCCTTAAGAGTCAGATTTGTTAGTCTCAGTTACTCCCAAACCTTCTGTATAACAGTTAAGTGATGGCATATGTCCACCATGGTCATTCTTGCATATTTTCAATACTATTATATATGAGTAATGCTTTGTCATTCTCACATATTCTGTGGAGGTTACATACACAGTATGATGTTGGCCTAGTAAGAGTGCATATCTAAATGAGGCAACTTTGGGGTTGGGGGGGGTCAAGATTTCAGAAGCCCTGCTCATTGCATATCCCGAGAACAATATTTTCTTTTATCCTTTTCTAAAAGCTGTATCCTTTAAGCTTATGGTAGTGAAATATTTAGCACCTTAATTAAGATTTAGATATTTAAATCAATTTTATAAATTCTCAAAATTTTCCTCTGTAGAACTATGTTAGTTGCCATGGAAATAGATATTCCGATTAAGAATAAGAAAGGATGATGGTTTGGTATTTTATGATACTTATTGAATTCAACCTTCAGTGAATATTAATCAAATTTATAATAATAGGACTCCTTCTATCATTCATATAATTTTTCCCATATCAAATTTGTAACTTTCTTCTTATATTCTAACTTTGGACTTATGAATTAGAGTTAGCAAAAATCAACTCTTAGACTTCTACATGAATGGGATAAAATAAAGAAAACATGATAAAAAAATATTTTTAGGAGCTAATGATCCTAAATATATATGTACCCAGTACAGGAGCACCCAGATATATAAAGCAAATTCTTAATGACCTAGAAAGAGACTTAGACTCCCACACAATAATAGTGGGAGACTTTAACATTCCACTGTCAATATTAGACAGATCAATGAGACAGAAAATTAACATAGATATCCAGGACTTGAACTCAGATCTGGACCAGAGGGATCTAATAAACATCTACAGAACTCTCCACTGCAAATCCATAGAATATACATTCTTCTCAGCACTACATGGCACCTACTTTAAAATTAACCACATGATTGGAAGTAAAACACTCCGCAGAAAATGCAAAAGAATGGAAATCATAACAAGCAGTCTGTCAGACCACAGTGCAATCAAATTAGAACTCAGGTTAAGAAACTAACTTAGAACTGCACAGCTTCATGGAAACCAAACAACAGACTCCTGAATGTCCACTGAATAAACAATGAAATGAAGGCAGAAATAAAGATGTTCTTTGAATCCAATGAAAACAAAGACACAATGTACCAGAATCTTTGGGCACATTTAAAGCAGTGTTTAGAGGGAAATATATAGCAATAAATGCCCACATGAGAAGTGAGGAAAGATCTAAAATCGACACCCAATCACCAAAATTGAAAGAACTAAAGGAGCAAGATCAAAAAAACTCAAAAACTAGCAGAAGACAAGAAATAACTAAGATCAGAGCAGAACTGAAGGAGACAGACGCACAAAAACTCCAAAAAATCAGTAAATCCAGGAGCTGGTTTTTTCAAAAGATCAGCAAAATAGACAGACCACTAGCCAGACAAATAAAAAAGAAAAGAGAGAAAAATCAAATAGATGCAATAAAAAACAACAAAGGGGATATCACCACTGATTACTCAGAAATACAAACTACCATCAGAGATTACTACAAACAACTCTATGCACATAAACCAGTAAACCTGGAAGAAATGGATAAATTCCTGGACACTTCCACCCTTACAAGCCTAAACCAGGAAGAATTTGAAACCCTGAATAGACCAAAACAAGGTCTCAAGTTGAGGCAGCAATTAATAGCTTACCAACCAAAAACGTCCAGGTCCAAATGGGTTCACAACGGAATTCTACCAGACATACAAACAGGAGCTGGTACCACTTCTGAAACTATTCCAAACAATACAAAAAGAGGGAATCCTTCCCAAATCATATTACGAGGCCAACATCATCCTGATACCAAAACCCGGCAGAGACTCAACAAAAAAAGAAAACTTCAGGCCAATGTACATAATGAACATAGACGCAAAAATCTTCAATAAAATACTGGCAAACTGATTGCAACAGCACATCAAAAAGCTCATCCATCATAATCAAGTAGGCTTCATTCCGGGGATGCAAGGCTGGTTCAACATATGCAAGTCTATAAATGTAATCCACCACATAAACAGAATCAAAGACAAAAACCACATGATCATCTCAATAGATGCGGAGAAGGCCTTCGACAAAATTCAACAGCTCTTTATGCTAAAAACTCTCAATAAACTGGGTATCGAAGGAACATATCTCAAAATAATAAAAGCTATTTTTGACATATCTACAGCCAATATCATACTGAATGGACAAAAACTGGAAGCATCGCCTTTGAAATCCGGCACTAGACAAGGATACCGTGTCTCACCACTCCTATTCAATATAGTATTAGAAGTTCTAGCCAGAGCAATTAGGGAAGAAAAAATAAATAAATGGTATTCAATTAGGAAAGGAGGAAGTCAAATTGTCTCTATTTGCAGATGACATGATTGTATATTTAGAAGACCCTATCATCTCTGCCCAAAATGTCCTTAAACTGATAAGCAACTTTAGCAAAGCCTCAGGATACAAAATCAATGTGCAGAGATCACAAACATTTCTATACACCAATAACAAACTCACAGAGAGCCAAATCATGAGTGAACTCCCAGTCACAATTGCTACAAAGAGAATCAAATACCTAGGAATACAACTAACAAAGAATGTAAAGGACCTCTTCAAGGAGAACTACAAACCACTGCTCAAGGAAATAAGAGAGGACACAAATGGAGAAACATTCCATGCTCATGGTTAGGAAGAATCAATATTGTGAAAATGGCCATACTGCCCAAAGTAATTTATAGATTCAATGCTATTCCCATGAAGCTACCTATGACTTTCTTCACAGAACTGGAAAAAACCACCTTAAACTTCATATGGAACCAAAAGAGAGCCCACACAGCCAAGAGAATCCTAGGCAAAAAGAACAAAGCTGGAGGCATCACGCTACCTGACTTCAAAGCATTCTACAAGGCAACAGTAATGTAAACAGCATGGTACTGGTACCAAAACAGAGATATAGATCAATGGAACAGAACAGAGGCCTTGGAGGCAATGCCACACATCTACAACCATCTGATCTTTGACAAACCTGACAAAAACAAGCAATGGGGAAAGGATTTCCTGTTTAATAAATGGTGTTGAGAAACTGACTAGCCATGTGCAGAAAGCAGAAACTGGACCACTTCCTGACACCTTACACTAAAATTAACTCCAGATGGATGGAAGACTTAAAGATAAAACCTAACACCATAAAAACCCTAGAAGAAAACCTAGGCAAAACTATTCAGGACATAGGCATAGGCAAGGATTTCATGACTAAAATACCAAAAGCAATGGCAACAAAAGCCAAAATAGACAAATGGTATCTAATTAAACTCCAGAGCTTGTGTACAGCAAAAGAAACAATCATTAGAGTGAACTGGCAATCAACAGAATGTGAAAAATTTTTTGCAATCTACCCATCTGACAAAGGGTTAATATCCAGAACCTACAAAGAACTAAAACAGATTTACAAGAAAAAAACAAACAAACCCATCCAAAAGTCGGCAAAGGATATGAAGAGACACTTTTCAAAAGAAGACATATATGAGGGCAACAAACATATGAAAAAATGCTCACCATCACTGGTCATTAGAGAAATGCAAATCAAAACCACATTGAGATACCATCTCACACCAATTAGAATGGTGATCATTAAAAAATCTGGAGACAACAGATGCTGGAGAGGATGTGAAGAAATAGGAACACTTTTACCCAGTTGGTGGGAGTGTAAATTAGTTCAACCATTGTGGAAGACAGTGTGGCGATTCCTCAAGGACCTAGAAATAGAAATTCCATTTGACCCAGCAATCCCATTACTGGGTATATACTCAAAGGATTATAAATCATTCCATTATAAAGACACATGCACGCATATCTTCACAGTGGCACTGTTTACAATAGCAAAGACCTGGAACCAACCCAAATGCCCATCAATGATAGACTGGACAAGGAAAATGTGGCACATATACACCATGGAATACTATGCAGCCATAAAAAATGATGAGTTCTTGTCCTTTGTAGGGACTTGGATGAGTCTGGAAACCATCATTCTCAGGAAAATGACACGAAAACAGAAAATCAAACCACCGCATGTTCTCACTTATAGGCGGGTGTTGAACAATGAGAACACATGGACACAGGGAGGGAGGCATCACACACTGGGGTCTGTTGGGGGAGGCCAAGGGAGGGACAGCGGGTTGGTGGGGAGGCTGGGGAGGGATGACATGGGGAGCAATGCCATAGGTGACGGGGAGATGGAGGCAGCAAACCACATTGCCATGTATGTACCTATGCAACAATACTTCATGTTCTGCACATGTACCCCAGGACCTAGAGTGCAATAAAATATATGCATATATAAAAAAAGAAAAAAAACTTTATAGAGATATATAACTGAAAAAAAGTCTTTTTGAGGAATTTTATGTGCATCAACTGTGACAGGCTTTCATGCTTGTTTGCTTTTGTTTTCCTTACTGTCATAATTTGAGACAACTTACTGAGAGAAAGAGTCCCATACAATACAGTGGATTCTGGAACTTCCAAAGTCTTCACACAGCAGGACAGAAATATCTCAAAATCTTGTCCAGTGGAAGCTCATTCATAAGACTAAAGAGGGCAAAATAAGGTTATATATGAGGGAAAAAAAAAAAGAAAAAATCCCTATTGAAAAAGGTCTAGGGTAGAGCAAGGAAGAAAAGAGACAGCCAGAAGGAAAATCTGTAAAAGATATCTCTGAGAAAGGTCACTCCAATTGATGTAGGTTTTTCTGCTATGAATTCCTTTTTATGTGTTTAGCTGTTAAATGTTAAATCTTCCATTTTAAAATGGACTTTAGTTTCACCATGGAATCAGGCCCTAACCCCTGCAAATGATGGTCACTCTCTACATATGTATTTCATTTTATGTCATGTCCTCTTTGCCTATGCTTCCTGTTTTTCTTATTTGGTGCCCTGATATAAGGGCATTTATCTGTCTGAAATGCCATTGTTTGAATGTGTATTGATATCCTCTTGTGTAAGTGCCTCAGGGACATTCTTTTCTGATGGATGTTCCAGATGTCAGAGTTTACACCTGTTCCGAAGTGTAAAATGTATATGCTAACCAACACAAATAAAGTTTTATAAGATTAAGATGATTTTAAACTGAGAAGCTCATGTAAGTGGATATAGCAAGGTGTAGAAATAGAAAACATCTCATTTGTTTAAAAAATATATAATTTCTAGAAGAAGACAAATATGACATTTAAAGGAAAGGTCTGGATTAAGTATTAATTTAATTTAAATTACTAAATTATTAATTTAGTTTAAAATACTAAATAGAATACCTAAAGTGAATGGTTTCCTAGGTCCCACAGGATTATGAGTTTTCTCCTTCCCTGTCATTAAATAGCACATGGTTTGGAGGAAGAGAAAAAAATAAATATTACCTAAGAAATGTCAATCTATGAAACAAAGCAGAGTTTAATAACTTTATGATTTTTTTTATATTTAAAGTAATCAGCAATGTAGTTAGTGGTAGTTTAATCATTAATAGAGACAGGACTAGATTGTATTCCCCACTTCATCTCTTATGAGTAATAGTCATTCAAACATTCATTCTTTTATTATTTAAGTCTTTATAATGTGCCATGCAATGTTCTTGGAAAACACTTTAACATCTTTTTGCCTCTACTGCGTTATCTGTAAAATGGATAGAAATTTTCCCTACCTTAGTGAAGATAGGTGCTAAAAATGGTCTTTTGAACTTACAAAACAGATGTATAATTTTTTATCCAGGGTAATATTTTCTATTTTGGACCTTAATCATTCTCTCTCTTCTCTCTCTCTCTCTCTGTCTCTCTCTCTCTCTCTCCCCCCCGCCTCTTATAGAAAATAAAAACCGATGCAAAACTACCAAAATAACACAACCTAGAAAAGTAATTCCTACAGAAATACATTATTTAGGTGAGGAAATTAAATGTAACTCCAGAAGACCAGTGAAAGAGGCCTCCACAAAGCTCTGTGAAGGGCAACAAAAAAAAAAAATGAGAGATATAAAATCTTTTGAATTTTAAGATTTACTTACCCGATAATTATTTGAATTTTAGACTTCTGCAATTTTATTTTTTCCTTCTGAGTAGAACTGCTTGCATAAACTAAAAACTTTTGCATAACATGATTTTAGTAAATGAATAAAACCTTCCATTTTAATTGCACATTTAATTTTATAAGATTAAAGGTTGGTACTGTGATATATAATCCAATTTCACAATGAAATTAGACCACATATTCAGGACGCCCATTTTGGGAAAGAGAGAATTTTTGTCAACAAAGGGTTTTGATTTCATTTTCACATTAAGATATGACAATTTCAAATACATGTATTTGTAAAATGTCAGAATCCTTTAAAACTGCAACAATAAAACATTTAGTAATTTTTTGTATATTTATCCTAAAGATCTATGAGATTTAGGTTTTTTTCTATAAATAGCTGTAATCTAGGTTTATTCTTTGTTTGGAATTTACTACATCTATATTTTTGAAAGTTTGAGATAATTAGGCTACTGTTGCTATGTTTTTAAATGTCTTTCAAAAGGCAAATGAGTATCTGATGCATAATCAAATAAACTATTACCAAAATTTAATTTGAATTGGGAATAGAAATGATGTATTTTGAATATATGTCCCCGCCTAGTCTTATATTGAATTTTAATTCCTAGTGTTGGAGGTTGGACCTGGTTGGAAGTATTTGGATTACTGAGGACAATCCTTCATGGTTTAATGCTTTCCTCATGACAGTGAGTGAGTTCTCAGGATATCTGTTTTTTTTTTTATTATTATTCTTAAAAATGTGTGGCACCTCCTTCCCTGCTCTCTTGCTCCCCTTTTCTTGCCATGTGTTGTGCCTGTTCCTGCTTTGCATTTCACCATGAGTAAAAGCTCCTGAGGTCTCCCCAGAAACTAAGCAGATGCTGGAGTCATACTTCCTGTACCTCCTAGAAAACTGTGAGCCAATTCAACCTCTTTTCTTTATAAATTACCCAGTTTCAGGTATTTCTTTATAGCAATGCAAGAATGGCCAAATATAATACAAGTAGCAGCAGGAAGATTTAAAGCAATGATGGGTCTTGATTAGTTGATTTTCTCTATAATACAGCCATGTTGCAAATTTAAAATTAACTTTGAGTATTTAATTGTATGGACATTTCATCCACTGCAGATTTTGAGGGCTCTGAATACATGAGTCTATAAACACACACATGTACACACACACATACACACACACATATGTACACACACACACACTTTTGTGTGTGTTTGTTCTTTGTTAGTTAAGATGGCTTGGTGAATTTTTACCAATTATATTGATTATTATGTAAAAGATTTCTATCTTGCTAAGCTGCTTCTTTACTAGCCCTTTTGTTACAGAGAGAAGACATTTGTTAGAACATTTTTTTTGTTTGTACCCATTGGCATTTTTGGATTGCCAGCTTCTTAAGCTGGCATATATGGAACAAAAGAAAACACAAGGAACTCAGCATCCTCTTTCTGTGGGTCCCTAATTCCCTACTTGGTCTGCCTTTTTTCCCTAAACTTTTAGAGTCTTCTTATGCTTGTTTTCTATATACTGGCCAGAGATATTAGTTGTACTAGCTGGAAGGCATAAAGTATGTTTACTCCATCTTTCCAAAAGTGGAAGTTCTAAAAGGTTTTTAAAAGTTCATAATGTACCAACCTTTATGTGCCTGTAACCCAATCTACTTGGGAGGCTGAAGTGGGAGAATGTTGGAGCCCAGAAGTTAGAGGCCAGCTGCCTGGGCAACTTAGAAAGACCTCATATATTTTATATATGTACATCAAATATATATTGCATATATCAATTTATATATATTTTATATATGAATATTACATATAAAATATTTATATATTTTATATTATACATATTATATATATTATATAAAATATTTATATGTTTATATATAAATATACATATAAATATAAATATATGTAACATATGTATTACACCTTAGTAATGGCTAACAATTCTTCTCAATAACATTGGATAATACAATTAATTATGCTTCTTAGTTCTATCTGTATTCTTTAAAGTTACAATGGTTATCATAGAATATTTGGGTTAAAAATATCGTGAATGACCACTAAGTCTTTCAAATCAAACATTTAATAGCAGCTCTTCAATTGGAAATCAGGTTCTTAGCACCTAGTTCAGTGTTATTACTCTAATATCTCACCAGCTTTCTTAGATATAGAATAGGAAACCTTATAAAATTTAGTAAATGCTAAATTACTGCTTAAAGTTACAAAAAGATGCTCTGAGTACAATTTGTGGTTAAATTTTCAAGATTTTGCCTTCTCAATCCAACTCTTCCATAAACTTTTTAAAAAATGCAATAAAAAGTATATATATAAAAAAAACTCATAAGTATGAAAATAAATATTCCTCTATCTATCTTGGGCTTACATATTTTTTAAAAATATTCTTGCTAAGTATACTCAAAACTGCTATTTAGGAAACTTAGAGGAAAATATCACACCAGACATATGAGGTACCAGCATAGCTAAATATATATATACAATTAACCATATGATTTACCATCTATATGGATCATATTTCTGAATGCTATTTCCTGTTTCACTATGTTACAAACCAAAATAGTTCAATAGACACTTAACTAATACGCGTATCAGGTTTCTTCCACTATGATCTATCTTCTACACAGGGTGATACAACAAAATATAAATTGTTATTGTATACCACCCCTGCTCAAATTTCTCCAGTAATTTAGATTCACACTTAAAACACAATACAAGTTTTCATATATGCTTTTAAACTTTACTTGATTTTGGTCTTGCCTCCTCTGACATCACTTCTCCTACCCTAAGTGACCCCCACCACGCCCATGCCATAGTTACCATGTTGCTTCCATGCTTGTCTTCTCTCTTCTCTTGAACACGTTTATCTTATTTCTACTTGAATGCTTTTGCACAGACTGTTATTTCACATTACCGCCTTTACCAGAAAACTATAAAAGAGAAAAATCCAAGGTTAGCTATTGTGTGCTCGCTAGTAAATGAGTACAATCATTTCTGCTTCTTTATTTTCAATCCTCTGTTGTTATCAATTATCTATCATAAGCTATAAGAGATATTTACTGAAATGTGTGAAGCTTCAGAATATAACTGAAGATAAATGCTAAATTATATATAATGTAATTTGTCTGCATAGAAAAGCAACATTGTAGATTGCATTTTCAACTATCCCACACACTATTATCAACAGAAAACAACAGAGTTAGCTATAGAGTTAAACCAACCCATGCCAGTTTTGTTATTTCATGTGCTGCTCTCAAAGCAATGACTCTGGAAGAAATCCAAATGGAAATCCAATTTAATAGCACTCTGTATTCCAAAGGGTTTGTGGACCAGAAGTATAGCACATGTGACTTGAGGGCACAATGTTCTAATAAAAAGTGACATATCTCACATAAAGGATGAGCTGATTATAGCTAGTGGTAGGCAAATTATAGCATGTTTGTAGATGTTCTCATAAATAAGAAAACAAAACATTATAACTATATATAATAATATAACCTACACACTTCAAATCTGAAATCACAATCTGATTTAATTTCAGCTAAGATTTTTTTCACATTTTATATGTTAAATTTTACTACTACTATTATCACAACTTGTTGCTTTGTTTTCCTTGGATTACTTTTCTTCTCTTTCCTTTTATTGTAAACTAAACTACTTACTAGCAGATGATAAACTCTCCAAAAATATCTATTTGTGCATGGAGGTAGAAAACTTTCTTAAGCAAAAATAAACACTTTTTCCCTCTGAAGTAACAGAATATGTCAGTTATTTAACTGCAAACTTCACATCTACAATACTGTAAAAATGAGAAAAAAATATAAAGTTTTTACTGTTTTAATACTTTATTCGGGCATAAAGCAAATACAAGTCTGGTAATTTTGGGGTAATTTCCCCATAAATTTAGTGTGGATTTATAAGACAGATGTTAGAAGTAAATGTGTGTGTGTGTACAACCCTCAAGCATTCTTTCTTTGCTTCACTCTAAAATTTTGGCTCTAAGGGTAAAAATTCAGTCCAGACATGAAATATGAAAATGGGAAAAAGAGGAGTTAAGTTTGCTTCCTTCTAAATTACATATAAGGCTTACCGTAAAACTAGCATCAGTATTTTTCCACCATAATAGAACAAATTTTGAATTGGATTAACTTGCTGGGGTACAATTGGAAGCAGCTTACCCTTCCCTCCACACCATAAAGTTCCAACCGTGTCTCTGATATCTCTTGATGGAAACTGAGGCATATTCCATGGATTTCAGCAACTTTCAGCTATTAGTAAGTTCATCCCAACATATATCAAAATATTAATTTATCTTTCCATGTAAACACTACTCCAAACCTGGTTTAACCCACAGACTGACAAGCAGCAACAAGAAAAAGAACATGGGTGGTCTATTATTTTCCTAGTGTCTTGCTCTGTCTCCCAGGCTGGAGTGCAGTGGTGCAATCTCAGTTTACTGCAACCTCTGCCTCCCAGATTCAAGCAATTCTCTGCCTCAGCCTCCCAAGTAGCTGGGATTACAGGCGTCTGCCACCATACCCAGCTAATTTGTTCGTATTTTTAGTGGAGATGGGGTTTCACCATCTTGGCCAGGCTGGTCTTGAACTCCTGGCCTCACGATCCACCTGCCTCAGCCTCCCAAAGTGCTGGGATTACAGGTGTGGGCCACCGCACCTGGCCCTTCCTTTTTTTTTTTTTTTTTTTTTTTAACCCAGGTTTTGTGGAGCCTAAAGCTTATACAACTGTGGGAAGGGAAGCTCTTTTAATTAAACAAAATACAAATTATGAATGCAAAATTTGGTCCATGGTCTTCCAAGGAGGCCTGTGCAAGTGAGGCACTTAGAAACTTGAGCTTCAGTGGCTTCCCAGAAAATCCAGCCTTGCCTTCACCATGTCCACTCTTCCTCCTCATCTTCTTGGTTCTTCCAAGAACCAAACATAGTGAAGAAGATTCAAAGGAGAAAAAAGCAAAGTTCTTTTGTATTGATGGAACTATTGGCAATTCTTAGCTAGCAATAACTGGCTGATTATTCCCCTCTCTCGGCAGACATACAGATGTTCAAACTTTTATGAAGTATGTGCTGCTAGAATTTTTTGACCCACCCTTGTCCATCCACCTCACGGCACCTTTCGATTTTAGGTATTCTCTGATGATAATGTGATAATCTTGAGCTGACCTTTTGGATTTTGTTCTCAACTAGTACCTCTGACAGAACATCACACAAAGTCTTCACCATGGCAAGTCATATTTTTTTAAAAGGGGATGAGCGGGACAATACTTTCAGAACTTCCACAGTATCCACTTAGTTCAAAGGACCTAAAACCTCCTTATTTGTCAAATTGTAGAATTTTATCTCGTTTCTACTGTGGTCTTTCTGCTCTTCGTATGGGTGTTCTAAGCCTCTCCTAGCTTCAGACTTACAGTATGAGATCCAGGCTGCAGTCTCTTTGCTGTCAAAACTCCAGGGATGACGGAACAAGCTCTCCTAAGATGTCACAATACTCCCCGCCCTGGTAGAAGCATGAGACCCATTTCTGGTTTCCTGCAGCTAAAGAGTAAAAAGTCAATTTTTTCTTGACTCCAACTTCTCTCCATCTCCAAGGGTTTTTTTAGAGCCTTCAAATTTGCCATAGAGGACATCCGCAGGAGACGAGGAAAATCCTGAGAGTGGTTTTTAGATCTGTATTTCCTCATGTCAGGAAACCCTCTTCTCACCAATATATCCATGGCCTTAATCTATATAGGTTGCAGGTAAAAAAACAGTTATGGAGCCAGTTCAGCTTTCTTTTAACTGGTGTACCGTAATGAATGTAGTACTTCTCTTTGGATTGTGAAATACTTAGCACCCAATATTATAAGCTTTGTGGCTTTATGCAATATTATAAAATGACAGGAAAGTTCTATCATAAATGTTGTGCTAACTTTTACTTGCTGGTTTTGAAATGGCAAAGCAACTGCTTAATCAAAGTTATATGTCAAGTATGTGGCTTATGTAACAGAGACTCTGTCTCAAAAAAAAAAGGATGTGGACAACAAATGGAATAGTGGTATTGATTCAGCGAGGATGTTGTCCATTTCATCTATGATTGCAATGGAATACCAGTGTAGACATTTAAAAACAAGTGCAAGATCATTATGTAAGAAAGGAGATTTACAGACATTTAGTTAGACTCAGTGATGTCTCAAAATTGTCAATGTTTAATTTTTATGTGATCTCAGAACTTCCTCTCTTCTCCAGTCCATTTTTCACATGGCTTCCTTGTTGATTTTTATAAAATGAAGCTTTTATAAAGTTGAACTTATAGAAGCAGAGAGGAAATTGGTAGCTACCTGGGGGAACATGTTCAAGAGAGCTATTGCACAACATAGTGACTACAGTTAATAAAATGTATCACATACTTAAAAATGTCTAAGAGAATATATTTTAAGTGTTCTCACTATAAAGAATAACGAATATGTGAGGTAATACATATGTTGATTAGCTTTATTTAGCCATTCCACAATGTATGTATATTTCAAAACATTCTGCATAAAATATGTACCTGTTTAATATGTTAATTTAAAATAAATGGAAAAATATATAAAAATAAAATGAAGCTTTTATAATTTCAACTTCTTCTTATAATTTCTAAAAACTTTTTGGTAGCTCTTCATGTTCCATTGGCTAATGTCCAACTTTATGCTTTATTAACTTGGATCTAAAATCCGTTATTATTAGAGCTAAACCTTCTTTACAGCCTCTTTTAATCCCATTCCCACCTATGTGATTCACCCTAGATCATCTATTACTTAAACATTCCTCCTTGAACTTATTTACACATCATCTACACCTGGAATCCTTTTTCGCATGCTATTTAATCTATATTCATTCTTCAATATAATCTTCTCTGTTATATTAATTACGTCAACAAAATAGAAGGTCCTTATTTAGAAACATTAAGTTTTCTTTTCTGCGTATATGAAAGAACTAGTTGGTTATATATTGCTTATTTTTTTCTCTTTTAGTCATTAATAATGAACCATAACCATATTTAGAACACATGTGTTCATATGACTTCCCTACTGCATTGTAATATCCTGTAAGACAGCCTTAAATGCAGAGAATGATATCTTATATGCAGTGGGTGCTTATTAAGCACTTGTGTTTTTATTGATTGTGTTTTTATTAATTAATGTATGATGGAATTGCTGAGCAGCCAAGGAAAGAAAATTTCTATATCTAAAAACATTTTTTAAAAACGTCTTAGTTTAAGGATAAAATCTAAATAATTTACCTTTTCTTTTGGGAAGCTTGTGCTTGGAGGATTGAAAAAAATCTGAAGAAAACAATTCATTAAAGAAGCTACATGAATTTTTCATGCACTATATTTACTGTCAACTATGTCCAGTCTTGGATAAGCCGCACACTTGGGTCAGTGCAAAGAGTTGGAGAGGCTCTTCTTTTTCTCCTCCTCCTCCTCCTCCTCTTCTTCCTCCTCCTCTTTCTTTTTCTCTTCCTCTTAATTATTCTTCTCAACGTTCTTCTTGTCATCTTAATTTGATTTAGGTCACACTATATAATAATTAGTTAGGTTTGTCATTCAGGGCATTATTATAATAGGCAAGGAGTCCCTCACTTATTTTCAAGGCCATGGAATGTATATCTAACCTCTTCTTATGCCATCATATTATTGGCTGGAAAGAGGACTAATAAGGATCTTATAACAGTTTGTTCCAGAACTCACCACACCCACTATATTGCCCTGGCCCAAACCTTCATAAAATTGTAATTTTCTCTTTGCTTCTACTCTTGAACCCTTCAATCCATTCTAAGTGCAGAAGCTGATGAGAGCCTCTAAAACATAATTCATATCATTTTCCTTTACATAATCTGACATATTATTTAGATTAAAAACAATGTTCTTACAATTAACTACAGAGTACTTTATGATTGCTTACCATTGTATACCCAACTCACTGTAAGATTTCACCTCATCTCCTACTCCGCTCCTGCTTTCTCATTTGCCATTAGCAGCTCCTTCGTAGAGCATTTGTACATGCTGACCCATCAGCTTGCAGTGCCCCTCCCTTGTGACCTTTTCTCTCACTTTCTCCAGGCATCTTCCTTTCTAAAATGTCACCCACCCTGGCCAGCCTATCAATAATTATATTCCACCCTTCTCATTTTTTTTTTATTTTGAGACAGGGTCTTACTCTGTCAAGCAGGCTGAAGTATACAGCACCCTTCTCAATTTTTATACTGCTTTCCCAGGTTGGCTTTCTTCCATAGTTCATATATTTACTAATTTCTTTTATTTGTTTTTCTTCAATCGAATATATATTTCATGCACAAGTGTGTTATATGCACTGCTCCATCCTCAGCATTTAGCACAGTACCTGATACTGAGTAGCTCAATACATATTTGCTGAATGGAAGAATGAGCACCTATATGAAGGCCATAGTCGTAAAGCAACTGAAGAGACACAACATGTGTAAAACATAGACTGCAGACTGTAAGCTGTTAGAGGAGATTAGTATTTACATAATGAACACAAAACAAGTACAAAATATTATGTTATGAAAGAATATTATGGCAGAGACTTCACTGACTGTGAATAAGACAATAGTAATAATTATGTTTAATCCTGAAAGATGAGATTGGAATATATGAAAATGAAGAAAGGCTAAATTCTTGGCCAATTATAGAGCATGGGAAGATTTTTTTAAAGCAATGATAGAAAAAAATGTTTTTTATTTAAGTAGGGTCAACAATGCAGTTTGATAAAAGCGTAGCATATGAGAAAATAAGCCTATTGGTAGACATGTTAGCTTGGTGACAGGTCAGAGAAATTGTGAATGTTCAATGAGGAGAATGAATAATAGTGTGTGGGGAGCAGAAAAATGTATGATTTTTGAGAAGGAAATTAAGATGGCCATGTTTGTGCTTTTAGGGTATAAATGGTAGTGAGGGAGAGAGCAAAGAGAGAGTGGAAACAGACACTAGTCAGGAAATTACTAAAATATTTAGAGAAGAATGAGGGTAAGTTAGTTAGTGGCAGCAAGGAACATGAATGAAAGGGTGGATTCCAGAGATAAAGGAGAGTAGAATGGAAAGAACTTAGTGATTAATTTGTCCTTAATTTATGCAGATAATGACTGTGGCCAACTATGAATATGAGTGATAATTTCGATTGAACATTTAGTTTTACTTTTTCTCAGTCCTGAGATCTTATAGGTACTAGGGTGTGAAAATATTTTAAAAGCAGAAAGGCCATGCATTCTTTCGTTCTTATATACTAAGAATTCGAGTGGAATAAAAATGTACTCCTAGTCTGAAATTTCCCAGTGATGTCAGAAGCTCAGTGTTAGATTAATTTGTGCAACCCATGCCTATAACCACAAGATTCAAACAATGGTCTGGCACATATGGGAAGCCAGTCATCCTCATTGCCCCAATACCACTAGGGAATGATAAAAGCAAAAAATATTCTTAACATGAAACATTTTATGCTTGCAAGAGAATGATGAGCAACTCTTGATGAGAATAAAGGCTCCAAAAATATGTCTCAAATTAGAGCAGGAGAACTGCATAGTAGAAAATAAAATGCAGCAAACAAACAAATAAAGAAAGGTGATCAAAACATGCTTAGAATAGGGAAGCAGCAAACAAAGAGAAAGGGTTATGTTGGGGACACAGCAACATAATTGGATTCCTCTGCCAACCCTGGTAATTAAAATAGAGACACTCAGTACCTTAGTTGCTCTGCAATCCCATAATATGTTTGAGATTAACAACCCTTGAATCTTGGTTTTACTGCTATATTATTTGAATACACAATGCGTATCTCTTGCCATTTTCAGAACACACAAATAAGGATTTTTGTAGGGCAATGAAGATTTGGAAACAGCTAATGAGAAAACCAGACTTGTGCTCTCCAGTCACTTCTTTTGCTGGGTCAATATTTTGGGCAAATTTGAACAGAAAGCAAATGAAATAAGGCAATAGCAAGCTTTGCAGTTATTTAAAGCTCTGTGTGCCTATTTGGAAGAAACTTTGAGCTGCTGCTCTGTAGCTTTGCACGGCCACTTCTTTGTTTCGCCAGTTGTTGTTTTATTTATTCATTTATTTATTTTTATTTTTTGGAACTCGCCAGTGCCTTATAAAAATGAAAGACACATAAAACGTATTGTTGGCTTGAACTGCCTGAAGAAGGCTCAGTTATTTGTGAGGGACCGTTATCTTCATTGATACTGCCCTGCATGCTTCAAATCCCCTGTGTTTCAGACCTGTGCCTATACCCATCTGTGGAGGGAAGTGAAGACTTGAATCTCCTCACTGGCATTTGGCCTTAACTGGCTAACGTTCACAGGTAACCCACAGCCCATGTGCAGGAAATGGCATACACAAATAGCTCTTCTGTTGCTGAAAGGCTTTTCTGACTCTGTAGATGGTAATCTCGGCCAAATTTCTGCTTGCAGAGTGATGAGCATCCCTCCAGGCTCCGGTGGAGGCACTTGACAAGGGCTGCATATGGATATTACAAAGGGAACAGGAAGTACACTCCAGCAATTAATATTATATCTTGTCCCCAAAGACATTCTGCTCCCTTTATGTGTTAGTTGACTGATCATCTGATTCCTCTGAGAGGTAATGATGAAGTTAATATAAACACTGAGCTTTATACCTAATTTCTACTATTAAGAACAGGCAGGAGGGAGGGCAGATACATCGCACAGACACAGAAAGCTGGCTGTTAATGCTTAAGAAAAATGTCAGTGATACTTGGTATGCTACAGAGTGGAAGGAGTCAGAAACCTGGTTTTTCTGGATGATGGAAGTTGTTGCTAGTAAGTCTGCTCATGGTGACAGGTATTACAAATAACACGGAGAAAAGAGAAATTGAAAGAGCTCAAAGAGAAAGAGTAGGAAGGTCCTGCAGTATTCTACTTCTGTTTCATCCCTACTAGTATCTTTTACAAAACAAAACCATGCCAACAAAAGCTCAGTGCTAATCCAGACCCACATAGTGTGAAATAGACTCCAGCTCTTAGTTCACTTGCTTGTTAGTGAAAGAGGAGGTGAGCAGAAGACCAAAGGTAAATTGGGGATTATTCTTAGCACAGTGCCAACATCTGTCTGTCTTTTCAGTACCCAGGCTATTGTGAGATGACAACCAAAAACCCATGCTTTAGAAAACGACTTAAATTTTACACACCTCACATTTTGACATTAAAATAATAGACATTCCTGAGGTAAATGTCTAGTCTAAGCATGTGGAAAATCCTACAATTCATGCTTTTAATCATTCATTTATTCAGTAGATATTTTCTGCATACTTTGCTGCTGTATCAGTCACTGCTGGATTGTATAAGTGATGCTCATTGTTCTCAAAGAGTTTATAGACTAGACGATCAAGTTTGTTAGATAATACTTGCGAAAAAAAAAAGGAGACTATACACAGATGTGAATTTTGTTCGGCCAATAAAACATTAGAGCTATTGACTGGAGAGAACAAAGATGGATTATTTTTTTAAAGACGCAAAGATGGATTTCTTTCCTCCCCAAATCTCCCATGTTATACTGTTACAATTTCTAAAGAGCTATGTAAGATTACAGTGGTGGGAGTGCCCAGCCATAATATAGTTTCATGAATGCTGACCCTGGGTTCAATATAATCTGCCCCCAAAGAGTGAAAACAACCTCTAGAAATCTGATGATTTCATTGTTTGTGAAAGAAAATTCCATCCTTTCTTCATGATTTAGTTTGGTTAAAAAATTCTGATTTATGGCTTACTGGATTATCTCCAAATCTTTCAAGGGGATCATGCTGTCTTTGATCCATGATGGCCAAATACTTTTAATTCATGTGCAGTTGAAATAAAACCTAACAAGCCTGACTATGAGGATGAAGCTAGGTATTGAGAAAGAAAACAATTGAAGGGGTGTCACAGCTCCCCCAAAATGGACAATCTTTGCATTCTTATCATCTGTATTAAAGATTCAATTTCTTTACCATCTATCACAAAAGTAAAAAAATACATTTTGTAGGTCAGAAAAGTCAGACCAACCTCTTTCAACTCTTTCTGTCAGTGGAAAAATGCTTTTAATGAAAATAAACATGATTTCTCCTGAACCACAGAATTGTTTCAATGGTTCATGGTGTTTAAGTATTAGAATTAAAGCACTAGCATTTTCGGATCTGAGAATTTCAAGGGGAAAATAGGACCAAGTTTGAGTCTATGTGTGTTCATCAGGGGTTATGCTTCACAGTGGACGCTCTGGGGTGAGAATGGGGAACAGATGCAGCTGTGGAGGGGAGCCAGCCTCTGCACAGGGATGCCGTTCCACATTGCTGGGGCTTGGCGGTCGTGAGTCTGGGAGCTGCACAGCATTATGGCGGGTGCAGTGGTTCAGTTGTTATTAGTGACTGTCATTGTGCCCTGATTGCAAGCACTCAAGTGTTCAGAGGAGGAATCAAGGGTACCAAATGGAGAAAAACAATACACAGGAGTCTAATATCTTTAAGTGGGTAAATTATTTTTTCCTTGAGAAAGCAGAAAATGTTAATGGCTGAGTCTGCCAAGACATTTTATAATAGAAGTAAATAAAGAAACAAAAGATTGTTCCAGTACTTTTGTGTGCAATTAAAATCTGTCATTCAGTACTCTAAATTAATCTTGGCACTCTGACGTAAATCTATATGTCATAAAAGGTACATTTTGTCTTGAATTTTTTCTTTATATAAATAGTAAACAACTGGAATTTTTTGTGTGTGCAGTGATATTTGACATAATATATTTAATGTATGTCAGTATTATAGTAAAAATAATTATTCATTCATTTTATCTATCTTTCCCCTTATTCAGCCTATTGAAATAGGACTGTTTTGTCGTTGGGACTTAATTTTGTTAGTCAAAGTTTCTTTTGCTCCAGGTGATAAAATGATTATTGATTTATAAACTTAGATGAAGTATAAGAGATTCTGTGGGATAAGGAGCTGTTAGAAACAACAAAATGAATAGGCTGAACAATGCTGGCTCTGTTTCCCTGCCTGTTTCCTCTGGCTTTTCCCTGGGACATCTAGAAAAGATAAGCCTCCTTGTACCTCTATGTTACTTCAGTGCATGCTCATAAAGGAGAACCCTGGAACTGCTCCTATACCCAGCTACCCTATTGATAAAATGATAAAAAGCAATGAGTATAAGTCACCTCCCTGATATGACGATGGAGTAGGTGTGATTGCCAAAATAGTCTCTAAAGTATCATGTCTTCAACTGTTCCACAACTGACAAGTGGATTGACACAAAAACAATATGTTGAATTTGTACAATGAAGTGACATGACAAAGTAGAACAATCATAGAATTTGTTGCTAGAACTTTTAGGCCAGGTGTGGTGGCTCACACCTGTAATACTAGCACTTTGGGAGGTCGAGGAGGGTGGATCACCTGCGGTCAGGAGTTCGAGACCAGCCTGGCCAACAAGGTGAAACCCTATCTCTACTAAAAATACAAAAATTAGCTGAGTGTGCTGTTAGGTGCCTGTAATCCCCGCTACTCAGTAGAATCACTTGAACCAAGGTGGTAGAGGCTGCAGTAAGCTGAGATAATGCCACTGCACTCTAGCCTGGAAAACAGAGTGAGACTCCATCTCAAACAAAACAAAACAAACAAACAAAAACAAAAAACAAACAAAGAACTTTTGGGTTCATGTATAGGTATCACCATTCACCAGTTGTGAATAACGAGTCCTCTAACCTCTCTGAGCCTCATAATCTAACTATAAGAAATAATGATAATGTCTCTGCCACATATTTAGAATAAGTCTTTGGAATCAGGGGAAATGAATATATAAGCATATTTTTAATACAAAACATAAAATTTGCTATTACTAATTATTTGCACATGGTAGATATATATTTAATCAATAGGTATATATTTAATGAAGGATGCAGTGTGTCACAAAAGCCCTTCTAGATTAGGTAAGATTACCAGGATGAATGCTTCTTATAAAAAAAAAAAAGACTAAATGATGAGTAGTACAATCTATTTGTAAAATATTTATTAGTATCTACTAATGTTGAACATTTTGCATGAGAGTCTTATAGTCATAAGACTGCACTGCAAAAGTCAAAGTTAACAGAAAAAAACGGGGAAGGAAAGATGGTAAGTTTAGAGAAGATGCTGCAGAGACTCTTCATGTTCACTCTACAATAAATACCTGTTGAGCTTACAGTTTGTGTTAAGTACTGTGCTTTGTTCCATGTTCTCATTGCGTTTACAATGTGGTCATTGAAAAAATTAATTTTTTAAAGCAGCAAGTATAAATTACAACTTACTTTTAGTTATAGGTGATATACAAGTTTACAACCATGTAAACGATTCTGTAACTTCCTGGATGTATTAAGTTCAGCAAGTTACTTGACCTCACATGTTTCTAATTTCTCACATAGGAAATAGGAATAATAATCGTACTTACCTCATTGGGTTGTTATGAAGATTTAAACAGTTAATATTCATAAAATACTTAAAGTAGAGCTTGATGCATTGACATTTACACAGCACATTTTGTTGATCTAAAAGGTATAGTTTAACATTTTGGATATTGGGCTACTATAATCAGTAGCATGGTACATTCGCTTAGCCAAGGTGTGATAGTTTCCATTATCTACACGTGCTTGACCTTGGTTGTGTGTTTTTGGTGGCTTGATCAAACACTTCAAAGTTCATTTGAGGAAGAAATTAGAAGTTCTGATTGTATCAGAAAACCTTAATTTGAAACGTTGTGGTAAAAATTATTGAAGTACCTATATAACCCTTCTAGGAAGAAAAAGATTTCAGCAAACTCTCAAAAGAAAGTAACTGATTTTGAACTTGAAGCAAATTTTTGAGAAGCAGTATGTCAGCAATGCTTTTTATAGCTTAAATAAAATATTATATAAAACACATGGATATTGACTGCTTTGAGTTGAAAGAAACTAGGAAAAGTTGTATTCTGAATGTAAATTATTTTAGAAATATTATTTCCTATCAAATTCCCCTTTTACATATGTATTAGATGGATATATGGCAGAAATCTACATCTAAATATTTCAGAGAGCCCTTTCAATAAAAGTAAAATAAAAATTCTGAATACTATAAAACATTGTGCCATCATTTAATTAGCATCTCCTTCTCTTTCCTAGTGACTACACATAAAGTAAAATAAAATAGGTATTACTGTCAGCAGTTTCAATTAAGTATGGTTGGTGTTTGTTGAATAAATAAATGGTGTGATGAGAGCATAAAAGGAAAAATAGACTATCTTAAAAAGATCAAGGAAAACTTCCCTAAGGAATTAATTTTTGACATATGACTGAGATCTAAAGGAATGACATAGATTGAAGAAAGGAAAGTAGATGAAAAGTGACAGATGTACAAAGATCCTATGGTGAGAGTGAGCATGACACTCAGGAAGGTATAGCTAAGAGGACAGTGGTCACCTCACAACCTCATTTCAAGGTACCTTCCAGATTTAGTTTCCTGTAAATTGAAAGCAGGCTTTTCCTTTACACATATTGAAAATCTATGCAATCTCTTGAACTCTCATCCTGATTTGGAAGCAAATATCCTTCATCTGTATCACATCTTGGTTTTATTTTTCACTGAAAAGGGAAATCAGTGCTCATTAGCTAGAAAGATACTTTGCAACTAATAAGTCTTCTTTGACTGTTTTAATGTCTGCACATGGGATTTTATTCAATATGATATTATAATAACAGCTTTTATAAAATTGAATAAATGTTATTTGATTATAATAAATAATATAATGAATTTAGCTACAAAGTAAGAAAAGCTATTGAATCACTGTGTAACAAGTTAAATCATAAATCATAATGAAATAATTTGAACTTAATTCGAATGTAATAACCCATTACATCTGCATATTTTTCTCTCTCTTTTTAATACAGTAAGCTAATTATCTTCTCAAAATCTTTATAGCATAACATGTATAAGGGCCAGAAAAGTATCCTGCTCTTTAAACTCTTAAAACATCCATAACTAGCCATATGTATTTAAGGTAAATTCAAGATATTGTGGATGAGGAATTATTTTAATGTGCTTCACTGTAACAGTAAATAGTGTAGAGAGTTCAAGATTGCTGACAAGAAGCAGCTGGTGTATGCCACTCTAGTGGAGAGAAAACAGAGTGGCAAGCGAACACTAGCTGTTCACGTGGATAATCCAGAAGGCCACATTGGGATTTATCAAGGAAGCAAAGGGACCCAGGGAGAGTAGAGAAGAACAAAGCAGGATAGCCATCTATCTAGGACTGCTGCAGAGTCAGGGGAAGATCCACACAGTGGGGAAAGGGTCAGTGAGGAAGAGCCTCAGGGACTCATAATTCCACTACAGACCTTTGTAATCCTAGGCATAGGAGATATATACCCTGACCCTGCCCTCCCCGCCCCCACCGACAGGCCTCAAGAATGACACAGAGAGCTGCCTGATGTCTGGGCAGAACTACTGCCCAAGGCCGTGAGGAAACCCATGGATTGGGATCTCTGAGCACCCCAGTGCCAGCTGCCATAACTCTGCCAACAAGGAAGGACAGGCTCTCTTACATGCCCCTACGACAGGGGCTGCAAGAGAGACTGCAAGCCTCAACTCCACTGCTCCTTGCCAGGCAAGGCCCACTGGCCTGGGTCTCTAGCACAGCCATATCAACTCCGCCTGATCACTGTAATTGGTTGGAGGCTCTGCATTTCTCTGGGGTGTATCTCCCAGAGGCAACTGACAAAGCCCTCTGCCATTGCAGTTGCTGTGTTTTCTTATCCTGCTGCCCCGGGAGCAAAAAGCCCGAACACTTTTACAAGCCTCCAGCATACCAGCAGCCATCCTATGAAGAGTCATCAAGACTGCTTTCAGTGTGCCCCCTGCCCCTGCTGCTTCTTCCCAAACAGGCCTTTCTGCCCTCTAACTTCCAGTGCAGCCATCCTACACCCATTCCTGATCATCTTAGCTCTGGCCTAGAGCCCTTCTGAAGAAAATTACCCCACAGGCCTGATCTTCCCTATTGCTTCCTCTGCCTAAGTGCTCTACTAACCCCACCTGATAGTTGAGCAGGTGACCAGGTGACTACCCCACTTTTTTCCTTCACAGCCATCACTTAAGCCACCTTCCCTTCCATCCAGCCCCATTGGGACTCATACATGCTGTTCAACAGGACACCTAGAGGCTAAGGAATTAGAGAAGTACCTACTGTATTCCAATTCTGCTGGCACCTGACCATTTCCTCCAGGAGGCCTGAGTTTGAACAGACCCACCCAACTGACATCACCATGATCAACACACCCTAGCAAATGCCCAAAGGCAGAGCCTTCCCCACCGCTCTTACAAAAAGACATTGTGCTGCCAGCTGTATTTCCCAACCCCTGTGGAATAGAAAGCACATGGCACCAAATGCTCCAAGGTCCAGCCCATCACCTGAAACAATAGAGTACCTCACAGTAAAGAAACACCAGGTACATATTCATCTGCTTGTACTATTGCTGGCCCTCACCTGTAAGCACTCAACTGTATTGGACTTTACAATTCAACCTACAGGTCACTTTATCTACTGCATTTTTACTGTCCTGAGGGTTAAACTGTACAGCCCAAAGTAAAACCTTTGGACAGAAATGCATAGGACCACATAACCAAAGTGAAAAGACCATTCACAACACACTTTACAGTTACATTCTCTAGCAAGAGAGAGAAAATTTAAAAAATAAAAATATTGAGAAAGAAAAAAATTCTGTGTGCGTTACAATAATTACAAAAATTTGAATCGCTGACATCTCCAAATGAGAAGAAACCAGTGTAAAAATTCCAGCACCATGAAAAATCTGAATGTTGCGATACCACCAAAGGATCACATTAGCTCTCCAGTAATGATTTGAAACCAAAATGGAAACTCAGAAGTGTCAGATAAAGAATTCAAAGTATAGATTACCAGAAAAGTCAATGATATTCAAGGCAAGATTGAAAATCAATACAAAGAAATTATTAAAACAATTCAGGAAATGAAGGAAGAGATAAACATCTTTTAAAAATCAGAACTTCTGAAATTGAAAATTCACTTAATGAATATAAAAATGCAATCAAAAGCCTATTCAATAGAATAGACCAAGCAGAAGAAAGAATTTCAGAACTTGTGGGAGGCCGAGGCGGGCGGATCAGAAGGTCAAGAGATCGAGACCACCCTGGCCAACATGGTGAAACCCCGTTTCTACTAAAAATACAAAAATTAGCTGGGTGTGGTGGCACGTGCCTGTAATCCCAGCTACTCAGGAGGCTGAGGCAGGAGAATTGCTTGAACCCAGGAGGCGGAGGTTGCAGTGAGTCGAGATCGCGCCACTGCACTCCAGTCTGGCGCCTGGTGACGGAGCAAGACTCTGTCTCAAAAAAAAAAAGAATTTCAGAACTTGAACAAGTGTCTTTCATACTAAACTAGTCAGACAAAAATAAAGATAGTTTTTTGAAAAAAAAAGTCAAGACTTTGTAGAAAGATTCATGCAAAAAGACTAAATTTATTAATTACTGCCAGTCCTAGGAGAGAGGAAGAAAAAATTAACAAACTGGAAAACATATTTGAGGGAATAATTCAATACAATTTTTCTAATCTTGCTAGAGATGTAGACATCCAGGTACAAGAAATATAGAGAACACCTGCAAAATATACAAAATGAGCATCATCAAGTCATATAGTTATCAAACTACTCTAAATCAACACTAAAACAAATCTTAAAGGAAGCCAGAAAAAAGGCAGATCACATACAAAAAGAACCCCATTGGACTAACAGTTAACTTTTCAGCAGAAACTCTACAAGCCAGAAAAGATTGGAAGTATATTTTCATCATTTTTAAAGACAGAAAACAGCAACCAAAAATTTTGTATCCTGCCAAACTAAGCTTCATAATTCCAGGAGAAATAAAATCTTTCTCAGGCAAGCAAGCATTAAGAGGTGGGCCTTACAAGAGATCCTAAAGAGAGTTTGAAACATGGAAAAGAAAGAACAATATCTGCTACCATCAACCCAATACCAGAGCCCATAGAACCAACAGAACAACTACACAATAGAAATTGCAAAGCAACCAGTTAACAACTTCACAATGGGATCAAAATCTTACATATCAATATTAGCTTTGAATGTAAAGTCTAAACACTTCACTTAAAAGGCACAGAGTGGCAAGGTGGATTAAACGACAACAAGACCTGTCTATCTGTCACTATTCTTACATCAGATAAAACAGACTTTAAATCAACAACAGTAAAAATGGACAAAGAAGGGCATTTGTATTAGTCTGTTCTCCATTGCTATACAAAAACTACCTGAGACTGGGTACTTTATAGAGAAAAAGGTTTCATTGACTGATAGTTCCACAGGCTGTATAAGAAGCATGGCGGGGGAGGCCTCAGAAAACTTACAGTCATGGCAGAAGACAAAGGGGAAGCAGGTATATCTTCACATGGTCAGAGCAGGAAAAAAAGAGAGCAAAGGGGGAAGTTCTATACATTTTAAACAACCAGATCTCATGAGAACTTACTATCACAAGAGCAGCAAGGGGAAGTCTGCCACCATGATTCAGTCACCTCCCACCAGCCCCTCCTCCAACACTGAGGATTACAATTTGACATGATATTTTGGTTGGGACACAGAGAGAAACGATATCAGCATTACATAATAATAAAGGATTCGATTCAACAGAAGACTTAACTATCTTAAATATATATGCAACCAACAATGGAGCAACAGGATTCACTTAAAAATTCCTTTTATATCTACAAAGAGACTTAGACAGGCACACAATCATTGTGGGAGGATTTCAACCCCCTACTGACAGCATTAGACAAATCATAGAGGCCAAAAACCAACACAGAAATTTCGGAATTAAATGCAGCATTTGACAAGTAGATCTAATAGACATCTACAGAATACTTGCCCCAGAATATACATTCTTTCTCATCTGTTCACAGGACATACTCTAAAATTGAGTACATGCTCAGCCAGAAAGCAAACCTCAATATATTCAAAAAGATCAAAATCATACCAAACATACTCCTGTACCACAGAGGAAAAAAAATAGAAATCAAACCAAGATCTCTGAAAACTACACAACAGAGAAATTTAAAAACTTGCTCCTGAATAATTTTTGTATTAAAAAATGCAATGAAATCATAAATACAAAAAAATTATTTGAAATAAAACAATAAAACAAAATGTACCAAAATCTCTGGGATGCAGCAAATGCAGCAGTAAGAGGAAAGCATATAGTGCTAAACACCTGTATTGAGAAGTTAGAAAGATCTCAAATCAATTATCTAAGATCAAAACTAGAGTAACTAGAAAAAAAAAAAAAAAAAAAAAAAAAAAAAAAAAAAAAAAAAAAAAAAAAAAAAAAAAAAAAAAAAAAAAAAAAGAACAAACTAATCTCAAAGCTAATGGAAGAAAAAAAGTAATTAAAACCAGGAGAGAACTGAATGAAATTGAGGCCTAGAAATTCATACAAAGAATCAACAAAACCAAAAAAAAAAATGGTTCTTTGAAAAAATAAACAAGATAGATAGACTGCTAGCTAGACTAACAAAGAAAAAAGAGAGGGAAGATAAAAAACACAATCAGAAATGACAAGGGTAACATTAAAATTGATTATACAGAAATAAAAATGATCCTCAGAGACTATTATAAACATCTCTATGCACACAATCTGGGACATTTAGAGTAAATGGATAAATTTCTGGATATACAAAACTTCTTAAAATAGAATCATGAATAAATTGAAACCCCAAATAGACCAAAATAGAGTTTCAAAATTAAATTTGTCATTAAAAAACCTACCAACTAAAAGAAGCCCTGGACCAGACAGATGCATGGCCAAATTCTACCAAACATGCAAAGAAAAGTTGCTACTAATTCTACTAAAAGTATCCAAAAAAGCAAGGAGGAGGGGCTTTTTTCAAACTCAGTCTATAAAGTGAGCATCACCTTAAAACAAAAATAGGGCAAAGACACAACAACAAAAATAAAATTACAGGCCAATATCCATATTGAAGATAGATTTAAAAAAAAACTCAACAAAATACTATAAAGGCAATTCTAGCAATACATCAAAAATTAGTACACCACAATCAAGTAGGCTTTAATGCTGGGTTGCAAGACTGTTTCTAAACACACAAATCAATAAATCACCACATAAGCAGAATCAAAAGCAAAAACCATATGAGCATCTCAACAGACACAGAAAACGCTTTGGGTAAAATCTAATATCCTTTCATGATAAAAATCCTCAACAGACTAGGCATCAAAGAAGCATACCTCAAAATAATAAGAGCCATCTATAACAAACCCACAGCCAGCATCATACAGAATGGGTAAAAGCTTGAACCATTTCCCTTGAAAATTGCAACAAGACAAGGATGTCCACTCTCACTCCTAGTCAACATAGTAGTACAAGTCCTAGCCAAAGGAAGAACAAAAGGGATGCAAATAGGAAAAAAAAAGGAGTAAAACTAAATTTCTTCATAGACTACGTAATTCCATACCTATAAAACCCTAAAGACTCTTCTGAAAGGCTCTTGGAACTGTTAAATAACTTCAGTCAAGTCTCAGGATACAAAATCAATCTATAAAAATCAGTAGCATTTCTATACACCAATGACATCCAAACTTTGAGCCAAATCAAGAAGGCAATTCCATTTACAATAACCATATAAAATTCCTAGGAATATATCTAACCAAGGATGTAAAAGATCTCTACAAGGAGAACTAGAAAACACTGCTGAAAGAAATCATAGATGATACACACAAATGGAAAAAACATCTGGTGCTCCTGGTTTGGAAGAATCAATATCATTAAAATGGTCATGCTGCCCAAATCAATCTACAGATTTAATACTATTTCTATCAAACTACCAATGTCATTTTTCACAGAATTAAAAAAAACTTTTAAAATTCATAAATTCATATGGAACCACAAAAGAGCCTGAATAGCCAAGGCATTTTTAAGCAAAAACAACAAACCCTAAAGGAATCATATTACTTAACTTCATGCGATATTACGAGGCAACAGTATCCAAAACAGCACATTACTGATAAAACAAACAAACAAACAAATAACAGACACACGGACTGATCAAACAGAATAACTAACTCAGAAATAAAGCCACATGCCTACAGCCATCTCATCTTCAACAACGTTGACAAAAATATGCAGTGAAAAAGGACTCCCTATTTAATAAATGGTGTTGGGATAACTAGCTAGCCATATGCAGAAGAACAAAACTGGACCTCTACCTTTCATCACATGCAAAAATTAGCTCAAGATAGATTAAGAATTTAAATGTAAAACCTCAAGCTATGTGAATGCTAGAAAAAGCTTAGGAAATGCCATTCTAGCCATCAGCCTTGGCACATAATTTATGGATATGACTTTAAAGCCCACAAAAACAAAAATTGACAAGTGGGGCCTAATAGAGATTCTGCACAACAAAAGAAACTATCAACAGAGTAAACAGATAATCAATATATTGGGAGAAAATATTAGCAAGATATGCATGTGAATAGGGTCTAATATCCAGAATCCACAAGGAACTTAATTCAACAAGCTAAAAGCAAATAAGCCCATTAAAAAGTGGACTAAAGACATGAATAGACACTTCTCAAAAGGAGACCATACAGGTGGCCAAGCAGCATATGAAAAATACCCCACATCATTAGTCATCAGATAAATGCAAATTAAAACTACAATGAGATACCATTTCGCATCAGTCAGAATAGCTATTATAAAAAAGTTATAGATGCTGGCAAGGTATGGAGAAAAGGGAATGCTTATACACTATTGGTGGGAATGTAAATTAGTTCAGCCACTGTGGAAAGCAGTCTGGAGATTTCTCAAAAACTTAAAATGAAATTATCATTCAACCTAGCAATCCCATTGCTGGATGTATATCCAAAGGAGAATAAATTATTCTGCCAAAAAGATACACCATACTGACATATTAATCCCAGGACTATTTACAATAGTAAAGACTTGAAATCAACCTAGATGCCCATCTATTATGGATTGGATAAAGATAATATAGCACATATACACCACAAAACTATATACAGCCATAAAAAGAACAGAATCATGTCCATTACAGAAACACTGGTGGAGGTGGAGGCCATTACCCTAAGTGAATTAAAGTAGAAACAGAAGATTAAATACCAACATGATTTCACTTATAAGTGAGAGCTAAACATTGGGTGTATGTGGACATAAAGATAAGAATAATAGACATTGGAGACCCCAAAAGGGGAGAGAGAGGGAGAAGGGCAAAGGCCGAAAAACTACCTGTTAGGTACTATGATTACTACCTGGGTAATGGGATCAATCATACCCCAAACCTCAGCATCATGCAATATGCCAATGTAACAAACCTGCGCATGTACCCCCTACCTCCAAATAAATGTTGAAATTAAAAATAATAAATTATAATAAAATGTATAGTGATTATTATTTTTCTTTTCAGATTTCTAAGTCACCATTCTTTATTTTATTCATTATTTTCTGTCTTATGGTTTTCCTTCTTTCTGTTCATTTTTTATTCTTTGGTGATTTAAGAAGTTAATAATCTATATTAATTTTCCTAGAGCTTACGCTTATAATTTTGAAACACAGCTCATCCTTCAGTTATGTTGCCACAATTACTGACATGATTGATTTCTCTTTTCTATAAATGAAGAAAACAACTTTAAAATTTGGGTTCATGTAAACAGCTATTTTTACTTAGATTATTTTCCCCACTGGTAAGAATTCTTTTTCCACAACTACTTTACCTTTACTGTAAGATTCCATTGAAATTTCCATTATAAATTTGACCTTCTTCAATCTTTTGACTTTTCTAATAAACAAAACATAAATATAATAATATACACTATATAAATAGCAAATGCTTTCTAATTTTTTCCAATGTTCTGTGGGAAAATATTGATCACTTATTTTAAACCACCGATCTCTGTTTTTTAGGTCATTTTCATCAACTTGTTCCAAATTTAATGAACCTGTTAGTACTGCTCAAAGTAGTCTCTGAGGTATATTTGTGGTACTTTCTCATAAAACATATAAAAGATAGTAAAAGAAGTACATATTCATTCATAATTTTTATGTCAGCTAGAATTTAAATATTTTTAATATGCATAATAAACATTTTATCATAGACAAGATCAATTTTAGAAAAATTGATCAGGTAGTTTTTGGGGGCCTAAATAACCTTAGCAATTAAATTTTAAATTTGTAGATAAAAAATCATCATTCTGTAAATTAGAAAAAAATGCTTGAAAAATATGAATTTGAGGCAATTTTATGCAATTTTGGTTCCACGAGCTTTTATCACTAGTGTTGCCAAAGTATTTCTTATGTTGAACAGAGATTCGTATTATGCCAATCTTACTTAAAGCAAAAGCAACTATTTTCTTTTTGTCTTCCTTTTTGCTACCTTTATTAAGGAGCTCATTCTTACTGATCAATATGTTGTTATCTCAAGAGTCAAAGATCCCTGATTATTCTCGCTAATTTTATTTTAGAGAGTATATTTTCCTCTTCAGGAATAATTTTTAATACTTTCTTTTTGTTTGGAAACTATATTCTTTGGAATCACATCTTCTTATAACGCAGTTTTTTTATTCATTACTTTGGTTTATCGCTGGTTCAACTGCAATGTGCTTTTTTATTCCCTTTTTTTCATTGAGTAGCATAGCATATACTTTTTCAGCTCTCATATATGTAAAGTTGTTTTTCCATTAATTTTTCATAAGGTTGAAAATTTAGGTGTATGAAATTTTGGGTCATGACAAATTATTTATCAAGGATTCTTTAGACATTGCCAAATAATTCTGGAGTTTTGCCTATAAAACAGAATGTGAGACTAATTTGCCCCGTGATTTCTATTCAGGAGAATTCTTATTTTATTTGTATACCATAAAATGTTTTCTTGACACATTAAATTCAAAAACTTGACCAGGGCAAGCCCAACACCTTTCCCAGTTTATAAAAGTGAGATCAGTTAAAGAGCAATGTGTATTGTGTTGTTTGTTTATGTCATGAATTTATCTAGTTGTATATATTAATTTATGTAACTACTTGTTGACCTGCCTTCCTGTCTTATAGGCTTCACTTACCTCTGTAGTCACATTAACTGTCTTTTTAAATGCTCCTCTTTAGCATGTTGCACAGTGCTTGATACAGCATAGCTCTCCACAATATTTGTTGAGAGAATGAGTAAGCAAACGAATATGAAATCTTTCTTAAAATTCCAGAATTTGATAATATTTCTTCAACTGAAGTTCAATTCCAGCCATGGGATAGATATACGTAGGAATGAGAATTAAGAGTCTACATGTTTTTGAAGAAAAAATTAAGGTTAAAATATTGGTGCAAAAATTAAAAACATTATTCCACATAACACATTGTGTCAAATATTATGGAGGAATACCAGTTGCTTTATCTTTAGTGCATCTGTTAGCTCTATCATAGGTGTTTACTTCATTATTGTAACTTTTAGTGATTTCTGACGGTAAACTTATTTCGAGTAGGCATTGTCTTTTCTGGGAGTACCTTGTAGTTTGGATGCAAGTACACACATACTTTTCCAATTTACCTCTGAGAGGAGACAAAATTTACTCTCAACACACCACAAGTAAAAATTCTAATTTAGTTGCATGTGGATAGATGTGGGTTCCAATTTCTGACAGGTCACTCTCCCACACAACCCCAGAGTTATGTGTAGAAGGAACACTTCCATGCCATATTTCAGGAGAATGATGAGATTACGTCTCCTAGTTTCTGAGTTTATATGAAGGCTTTGTGACTTTGTGACTTTCAAGATATGAGGGCCTCATCTTGCACCCTTATTTGGGAAGCAAATCTGTGCACTCACCCCGTAAAGTTTAAATCAATGTGGGAAACTGGTAAGACCACAGTGAGTTCAGCTCCAGCTTACTGCATTGGCTTTCTGATCTTTATTAGTTTCTCCCATGTGAACAACTTTTTAAATTTTTTTCTTTGATTTCAACCATATAATATTTAATAGTTTTCATTTATTCAGCATTTATACAGCATTTCTATGTTTTGGAGGAAAAGTTCACTCTGCTGTCTTAACTGGACATGTATTCATCTTTGTATTTCCAGTGACTTCCTAAATCTGTGGACCAGAATTATTTCTCACTCTTTCCTAAATTAATTATTTAATAAATGAATAAAGCAGACATGAATTCCCTATAATAGTCACAATGCTGATGTTCATTGAGAGTGTGGGCAATAGACCAAAAAGTGTTCCAGAAAAAATAATAAGGAATAACGGGAAGGGTGAGAGTATAAAAGAGCAGACAATCCAACCCTAAGGAATAATTTCTGTGACTTGCAAAAAGTGCCTGAGACCTGATTTCTGTGGGAAAATTTTTTTAAAATATATATATATTTTTATTGCATTTTAGGTTTTGGGGTACATGTGAAGAACATGCAAGATTGTTGCATAGGTACACACATGGCAGTGTGATTTGCTGCCTTCCTCCGCATCACCTATATCTGGCATTTCTCCCCATGCTATCTCTCCCCAACTCCCCACCCCCTGCTGTCCCTCCCCTTTTTCTCCCCAACAGACCCCAGTGTGTGATGCTCCCCTCCCTGTGTCCATGTGTTCTCATTGTTCAACACCCGCCTATGAGTGAGAATATGCGGTGTTTGATTTTCTGTTCTTGTGTCAGTTTTTAAAAGTCACCATTATGACCCTAGTTTTGCCATGCTGATGCTTTACTATTTTGTTTTAAAGTTCTGTAGCTCTTCACTAAATACACACTATGAAACTTCTGCCCAAACAAAAAAAGATGTCGTCAAAAATAAATAGTAAAAACACCATCTAATGCAAATTTCTGGTAGCAAATCCCTGTCTATGACACTCCTAGCTTGACAAATTTGGATCATACTACAGGCGGATAATTTTTTGGCAATAATGTTAGTTTTCTCCCAAATAGAAACTATGTGTTCACCGCTTTCCAGATGTACAACTCCCTCTGGTTAATTCTTACAAAAACATCTTTCATTGTTCAAAGAAAAAAAAAACCAATTTGAACAAGTTTCTTTGTGTCTTTATTGTTTCATTTGACAAAAGACAGTTTATCTATCTAGCACATGCATTGCATTCTCACAGCACCTTGTGGCAACATAGCTTTTTTTTTTTTTCTTTAATCTGCATTTGCTAAATTTAGTATGAACGGCAGGATAATCCTTGCTAGGAAAGTGGATTATAAAGATAAAAGAAAGAAGCATTAAGTTCTTTCCCCAACCAGTTCCAAATGTGCCTTTATGCCTATAATATCCCATAAACACCAGGACAACTGCACCAGCTGCTCTTGACTCTCGGAGGGCATGATATTTCCTCTCATTCTGGCACCAGCCACCACCCCAAAGGAAAGAAACTCTCACAAGCCAGAAGTAGGAGGCGGAGCTTTCACCGGTGCTATAGATAAAACACTAGGACCTGATAGCTCTCTGCTGACAATGACTTTTCTATAAAAAATTTAAAAAGTAAAATATAAAACACATGAAATCCAGACATTCAAAACAGGCTTTGGATATTTTTTAAAACTGTAGGCTTCTGATATTTTATAACTGTTATATCTATGACTCTTGGCAATGCTGCATTAAGTGGGAGCGAGAACAAAGGGATTTAACTCCCTAGATGGACTGATTAATACGTGGCTTACTCACTTCCATTAGTATGAGCTGTTTCTTTTGTGTTATTGCATTTTTGTACAGCTAAAAACAATGCATTAGCTTATGTTAAAGCCAGAAACACCATTCAAGTGCTGTAAAAATATGATATGTACATTCTGCTTTATCTTATGGTTTTTATTTTATTCTATCAAATGCTGAAATTGGAAACTTTCTTACTCTTAAAATGAACATAAAACAAGACGATACTTTCAAGAAAGCCTGATAATTGCTGTCCTGAGCATCTTTATTCCAACATTCCTAAATACTGGCCACAAATGTCTACGTTAGTCTCTGATATTGTAAAAAAAAAAAAAAAAAAAAAAATCCCCCTACAACCCCTACCAGGAAATGGATGTACATCATTCCATGCTTGAGAAAGTACAATATGATGATTGTCCAAAAGGAATTCAAAATATTATGGCATTTTTTTCTCTCTTCAAAAATATTCACTTCAACTCTTTGTTGAATTCCCATTGTAAATACACACATACACACACACACACACACACACACACACACACACACCCCATGTTCCCCAGTGGAAAGACTGAGATGGCTATGTTCTGGTGGTGGGAAGAAAAATCACAAATCATTGAGTCCTCATGAATAAGATCATATGTTGGCACCTCTTGACCTCTCTAAAGCAGCAAGAAGCAGCTTCAGAAACATTTCCACGAGAAAATCTAGATTGATATCTTAGCCCGGACACTTAAGAGAGTTGATGCTAGTATTTACTTGTTGTTTAACCTTTGTTTCCTTATCTGTAAAATAAGGTACAATATCCTTTCCCATTTCTTACTCAATGGTTTTTGTCATAATCAGGTGAGATAATGTATGTATAAATACGGAAATTGTTTACAAAATTTAATATTGCTATTTTTGGAAATTCATATTTGGTCCATGTAGCAAACACTTATGCCTTTCTATGTGCTACTCACTAAGTGAATTAAGTATTTAACTCATTTAATCCTCCCAATCTCTGTCTAAAGTAAAAATGATTATCAACCCCATTTGACATACCAGTAAACTGAAGCACTGAGATACAAAGTAACTCACGCATGCTATTAATACCTATACAATACCAACGTTTTATGGGTGTCACTGATTGAACCAGTGCCATACATATGCTATGCTATGCTATACTTATCCTGTAAGATCAATAGACTGATATACAAATTGGTTGAACTATAACATTTTAAAGAGAAATTTCAGATATAAGCCCTTAAAATACAGTGCAAGCCAATCCTAGGAAAAAGTTAGAAAAGAGAAATCAAAATATTTATATTATCGAAGTGAAACAATGGGCTCTGGGCATGGAGAAACAAAGGATAATGATAGTGACTTGCTCCTGCATAAGGCTGGGCCCTCCCATTGTCCATCCTTAGTGTCATTATTATAGTACATGTAAGCAATAGCAGAAAATGAAAATGTAGCAGAGAAGTATTTGCGATATGATACATCCTATTGGTGGGAGTAGGATAATGAGATGAAAATGTTATTAAACTGAGCAGGGGAAGCTGAGGATAGGAAGAAGTAAGTATTACCAAATTGCTCAGATAATTCAGAAAGAGCTCAAATAATGCATTAGAGTAATTCTACTCATAATGTACTATTTGACTAGATCACCAAGTCCTTAAGAGCCAACTTTAAGTAGACAATGACACCAACAATACTTTTATGGGGAAGGCAGAAATGTAGATGCATTTATAGTGTATGTCATGGGGTATATGTGACTTCCCTTCAGCTACTTTCTTTTTAATGATGACTTTCTTAGAGGTTTTGCCATTGCTTCCCAGTTACAGATAACCTAATCACAAAACATGAGTTTGTAGCATACACTTCAATTGCCAGAGGGACAGATGACTTTGATGAGGGGGTATAGATACTTCGTTTGTTATTTATCACTGAGTAACAAATTACACGAAAACTTAGTGACTTAAAAAACGCCGTTTGTTATTTCATAGTTCCTGTGGGTCAGGAATCTGGGCACAATTATCTGGGTATGTCTGGCTCAGGGCTTCTCACAACATTGCAATCAAGGTGTTAGCCAGGATTTTAGTCATTTTAAAACTCAAGTGGAAAAAGATCTGCTTCCAAGCTTGCTCACGTGGCTGTAGGCAGAATTTAGTTCTTCATGGCTGTTGGGCTAAGAGCCTCAGTTCTTAACTGGCTATTAGCTAAGGGCTGCCTTTAGTTTATTGCCACGTGGGCCTGTTCATAATGCAGCTCAAACATGACAGTCAGCTTTCTAGGTAACAGCCTGGACAGGGAATGAGTGAGGTCATCCACATTTGGGCTTCCACAAGTGAGATACAGAGGCAAGGTAATTTAAAGTGTTGATAAAATAAAAGGTTAAGAGGACCAGGCATGGTGGTTTATTCCTGTAATCCCAGCACTTAGGAAGGCCAAGGCAGGAGGACTGCTTGAGGATAGGAGTTTGAGACTTGTCTGGGGAACGTAGCAAGATCCTGTAATCCCAGCACTTTGGGAGGCCAAGTCAGATGTATTGCTTGAGGCTAGGAGTGTGAGACTAGTCTGGGCAACATAGCAAGACCTCATCTCTATAATAAATAAAAATTAAGCTTGGCTTGGTGGCATGCACTTGTAGTTCCAGCCACTTGAAAAGCTGAGGGGGGAGCCTCACTTGAGTCTATAAGTTCAGGGTTGCAGTGAGCTGTAATCATGCCACTGCACTCCAGCCTGGGCAACAGAGTGAGACCCTATCACAAGAAATAAATGGTTAAGAGAAAACATTGAAAGAAAATGGCTCAACTCAAGTGTAAGGGAAGGTCTTTGGAAACTAAAAAGTTCCAGAACTGGTAGTTTTGGAGAACCCTTGGTGTGGATGTTGAATTCACTGTAATAATTGGCAGGAATTGGAATGGACAGGAAGATTGCGAGAGTCAAAGGGAAGGGTTCATAAATTTAAGAGAGTGTGCTTGAGTATGATATTAGAAAGGAAGGAAGAAGAATCCCTGACCTCACTCAGGCCTTATAATATATGGAGTGTGAGAGATTAATGGCCTCTGCTTGGATGGGCTGCAAGAGAAGTAGAGACCATTATGGAGAGCTTAGGTTATTTCAGGCAAAAAGGTTGAAGGTTATTAACTGAGATTGTTGTAGACATAGAGGAGTTTCTTTATCACAAAGTATTAACTCTAGAGTTGCCCAAATTTCCTATCAAACTGGCCTAATTAATAAAATATTATAGTATATCTTCATTCCATGTAATTGCTTCTCCTGTGTCGCATATACCTCGTTAAAGTACTCCACACATACTCTTTTATTTCAGGCTTGTTTTCTGGGACACTCAAGCTAAGACAAAGAAAAACAGAAACATAATACTGTTTATACAAAGGGGTGTGTGTGTGTGTGCATGTATAACATACATAATATATACCAGTAAATGTTAACAAATTATAATCAAACAAAAAATTTAAGATATGAATTTTTCTGTTTCTAGTAATCACCATCATCATCATCATAATCATCATCATCTCCCTCTGAAAGTCACTGGAAGGTAACAAGCTATATGATTTAATATGGGATGCTTACAGGAAGAGGCCAAGAGGCCAGACTGCTGGGGAAAATGAGGATGTTTGTCTTCACCCAATCAATATAGATTTCATTAAGAAGACTATTATTTTTCCTTTAAATGTAAATATTCTGTTCAGAAATCCTTAAGACTACTAGAAGTTTTAAAACATATATCAACAACTTCTATAAACAAAAGTTGGAAATTATATATTTTCATTAACAGAGAAAATTATTAAAAAGATAACAATGGGTACATAATTTATAATCGGGAAAATTATGGTTCTGAGAGTATATTAGGTTACTAGGCTGCTGTAAACAATTATCACATTTTGGATGGCTTTAAAAAGCAGAAATAAATTTTTTTGTCATCTGGAAGCTAAAAGTCTGAAATCAGGTGTTACCAGGGTCATGCTCCTTCTGAAGTCTCTAGAGGAGAAATCTTCCTTGCCCTTCCTAGCTTCTGGTGGTTTCCAATAATCCTTGGCATTCTTCATCTTATGGCTATATCAGTCCAGCATCTACCTCTGTCTTCACATGGCTGTCTTCCCTCTGTGTGTGTCTCTGTGTCTCCAAATCTCTTTTTCTCTGTAAAGATAACAAGTCATTGAATGTAGGGCCTAGTCTAATCTAGTGTGACCTTACCTGGACTTGATTATATCTTAAAAGATTCTATTTTAAAATAAGATTAAAGCCACATGTCCCCAGGTTTATAATTTCAACGTAGGTATTTTAGGAAATGCAGTTCAACCGACTTCAGTGTTTTATCAAAAAAATTCTTGGAATTTTGACACTAATTCCCATAAACCAATGCTTCTACTAAAAAATAAAAAGAGCAAGTTAACAAATACAGAATATTTTTATTCAAGTAAACCATAAAATCTCATGACCTGGGAGCAGTCACTTAAAAATGCAAATAAATCATTTCCCTAACCACAATTATGATAGTTCTTTTTTCCACGAAGTTTCTCAGCCTTTAATTGCCATATATTCCTTTTTAAGAAAGTGTTATACAATCAATGACTATATGCACAAAAACAGACTCAGACTAGGCACATCCTTAGCCCTGCTGGTGTTTTAGCTTTGCTTTGCTGTTCACACTTCTGGAGTCGAAAACACTGTAGGGTCTGATCAGTTGAGGAAAACAAAAAGAAGAGGAGCTCTACCTCAGAGTTGTTTTCCTACTTCAATGACTGGATTCTGAGCTTTCCCACCATCTCAAGGTTCTCTGAGTTGGAATGTTTAACATCCAAACAACGTACTCATGCATATTGTAAAATTATAAACCTCTTCCTAACAGTAAACATCACTGGAAAGAAAAAAAAGGATTTTCTATGTTGGCAAATGACTTTGGTACAAAGGATACGTGAAAGCCAAGAGATTCTTTCCCCCTAGGCTTCATTGCTGCAAATATGTGCTGTCATGTAGACCAGCTCTCAGGTCTAAAACGTAAGACCTTCTGTGAGACTGGCTATCTACTGAAAGTGCAAAAGGTGAAAGTCTTTTTAGATAGTCTAATTAAACACATTTTTTTTTCCTTTTTCAAAAGACCACCACCTTTTATTAACTTTAAACTACTTCTGTGAAATAATTCCCAAGAAATTATTATGAAAGGGGATTTGTCTTAGTTCATTTATGCCACACAAATAATATTACCAAATTTGGGATGTTTTCAATCTATAACCATCTTTGTCCTCTTTGATGTGATGGCCTTTTTCCTACATTCTTTATAATAATTTATTTTTCCTTAACAAAATTCTACATGATTAATTTTAGTGTCAAGAAACTTATTAGAATTTATAACATACATAATAATATATGACACCATCTTACTGTATTTTTCATTACCACGTTGCGTGGGCTTACTTTCTTCTCTTCATTTGCATTACTGTAGTCTTTCTCTAAAACCAAGTTAATTTACAAATGGATCAAAGATTGTCCTTTGCTTGCAAGGTGTATTTAACTCCACTTTTCCAACATTAGTCCATTTTGTCAACCAGCATTGTCACAAACTATGTAATTGTCACATTGAATTTTTCTCTATACCATTTCTCAACTGACTCCCCATCTTCTAATATACAAGTTTCAAACTCATATTTGCTTCAAAACTTGCTACTAGTCCCTCAGTTCTCACCTCTATTGAATGAATTATTAATGCTTTTGGTTTATGCATGATTACCTGAAATCACACCTACTTGTTTCTCAAATGTGTCCTGTCCAGAACACATTTCTCAAATAATTTCTGAATCTAAAAATGAAAGCTACTTCAAGATAATTCCTCTGTTTACAATTTCCGGCCTTTAATTTTTTTATTTTTATTATTATTATTTTTTTTATATATATACTTTTTATTGCATTTTAGGTTTGGGGGTACATGTGAAGAACATGCAAGATTGTTACATAGGAACACACATGGCAGTGTGATTTGCTGCCTTCCTCCCCATCACCTATATCTGGTATTTCTCCCCATGCTATCCCTCCCCAACTCCCCACCCCCTGCTGTCCCTCCCCTTTTTCCCCCCA
>PVKV010017928.1:0-46258 GCA_004027835.1 Alouatta palliata
ATGGTGAAACCCCGTCTCTACTAAAAATACAAAAATTAGCTGGGCATGGTGGCACGTGCCTGTAGTCCCAGCTACTCGGGAGGCTGAGGCAGGAGAATTGCTTGAACCCAGGAGGCGGAGGTTGCGGTGAGCCGAGATCGCGCCATTGCACTCCAGCCTGGGTAACAAGAGCGAAACTCCGTCTCAAAAAAAAAAAAATGTTGATTCTATTTCTCAAGTTTTGTACTCCAAAAATGTGCATTAAAGCATAAAGTTATAATATAGTAACTATTCAAGAGAGTAATCATTCACCAAGCAAATGTTTATGAAGAGACAACTCTGTGCCAACCAAATGGAAACTACCACTAATGTAATCAAGGACCCTCATTTTTCTAAGAAAAAAAGAATGAGTTATTTTTTTAATTATTTTTTTCCTCTTCTTTCCTCCTCTTCCCCTGTTCCCCACTTCCTACTTGGCTCTTTAGAAATGTAATTATAAACTTTTACCTTCCCTTCCCCAGACACTCCCTACAATGCTAGTTCATCTAACCGCATGCTTAGAAGCTTCAAAACTGGGATCTCTTCAACCAGGAGATTGCCTCGAGCAATTTACAACTTAAAGTAAGCTGTGAAACTCTTTCCCACCAATAGAGCATCTTGAAACAACAGCCACTTTACAATCTAGTTCTGTCCTCAGTGGCACCTGGCTGGCCACCTGGTGGATAAGGCATGAAGTCACGTAGATCCCCACCTGTTGCATCCCTCCCTTTGTGCCATTCATGCCAAGTTCCCCTTTTAAAGCCTCTGCTTTCTGCCCCAGAAAGGAAGCAGTACCTTTAAGGCAAGAAGACTGTAGTTCTTCCCCTAAGCTAGCTTTGGAATAAAGAATTGCTTTGTTTTTCCTTTTGTTTGTTTTTTTGTTTTGTTTTGTTTTGTTTTTCTGAGGCAGGGTCTCACTCTGATGCCCATTCTGGAGTACAGTGGTATGATCATGGCTCACTGCAGCCTCGATCTATCTCCCAGGCTCAATGATCATTCCGAGTATCTGGGACTACAGGTGCACACCACCACACCTGGCTGGCTGACTGATTGACTGATTGTAGAAATGAGGTTTCACCATGTTGCCCAGGCTGGTCTTGAACTCCTAGCCTCAAGCAATCTGCTTACCTCGGCCTCTTAAAGTGCCCAGATTACAGGCACAAACCACTGCACTGGCCAAAAGTCGCTTTCCTTGTATCAGACCTCATTCTTGTTAATCGGACTGTGCAAGTAACAAGTGACTGAATCTGCATTTCTGTTACATTAATGGCTTAAAATACAGTCATATATAAGGCACTGACCCTATTCTCAAAGAGGTGACAGCCCAGCAGGTGAGACCATCACATATACAGAGAGCTACAAATCAGAACAGATGTGTCATGATGAGGAAATTCAGCAAGAAGCTGCAATTAGCTGGCCTGGAATGAGTGTTGAGTCGGTGGAGGAAGAGGGTCAGAGAAACAATATGACAGGGTGGTTAGGAAAGCTTGGACTCTGGGCTCAGAAAGACAGGAGTTGGGTTTAAGGCTTTGTTGCATAGTAGCTCAGTGACAGCAATTAACAATATTATAATGGTTAATAATCCTAATAATAATAATATGCTAGAGAGCTGCATTTTAGTGCTCCTGAAGCACCATCAGCTTCTTAAAACACAGTTATGATTCAGGTGGGTAACAAGGCTATCTCATCTCTCGTTCACTTTTAAATTTCCTGTTAGAATGCCTCTGTCCCCAAACAACTCTGACAAGATGCAAACGGCATCACTGAAATGAGAATAACTGAGATAGATAAAGGGATGATTGAAGCTATTTCAAAATCCCACTTAAACCTTTTGCTGGTGAAAATATGCATGAAAGAGCTATTTCACTATCATATGAAAAATCCTTTTTTGGCACATACTTTAAGGATTAAACAGAGAATAAACATCTACGCTTTTTAACCTCCTACCTACAGAAAATTTTAGGAATCACCAAGTTAAGTTTGTAACTGGGTGCGCAAAACCTGGGTTATTTTTCTTTATCACAACAAAACCTGAGATGTCTTGAAGTGACCTCACAGGCTGTGAATGCCAAAACTTGAACGAAACAGAAGGATTTTGTCTTTAAACTTAACCTTGGAAGGAAAGAGAGTGCTTCTCAAGAATAAACCTTGTCCTCATCAAAGGGCTTCTTCTCATTAAGCCAGGTGATGCCACAGAAAGAACACAAATAGAAAATGAAATCAAGGCTATAAACATTTATTTAATCTTGTCAGTTCTTCATCCTCTGCTCACTCTTCAGAAACCCAGATGGACAAAAAGATGGTAATCTTAAAAAGCAATGAAAAGTTATAAACTTGTCATTTGCCCAAATAAACAGCATTTCAAAGCCTGTTCTGACTTTGGTATGGAATTATTTTTATGCTTTCTTTTGTTGCTCTTGATTTGTCTTTAATATAAAAGGAGTTGTTTGGTTGAGCCTCTATCCCTCAAGCTTATTTCACTATTTCAATGTGTTGCAAAATTTACTAAGCACTGAATATATTTAAACATGAGTCACCATAGTGTCCTATTTTAGTTGAGATAGTTGAGATGGCTGGTGCTGAGGCCTTGTGCCTACTGTGGGAGAATCGTTTTTCTCTAGTTCTTCCAAAAGAAAAACCAGTTCAGCCACGGAAGAGCTGCAGTTCCCCCACGATGTGTGATTTGGGGTAAGCCTCTTGACTTACTTAAGATTCCATTTCTGATCAGCAAATGGGATCATAATACCTACCTCACGGCTGTTGCAAGCTTCAAAATAATTTATAAATGTAAAATGCTTAATCCACAGTGAGCGCTGAACAAATATTAATTTCCTGTTTTTCCTCTCCACATATTTTTTTCTAATTTCTCATTCTTTTCTTTCAATAGAATAAGACTATTTTTATAGAATAGGATTAAATGTCTTATAGCTACTAATAAAACATACCAAATAATCCCACAAGTTAATTAAATATAAGACCTATCTCCAATTTCACAATATGTTGTAAACCAGAGACACATAAAACTATGTTAAGAAAACAGAGCTTCTCCAGAGACAGGCCTAATGCGCACCTAAAAATCTGACTGTCTTTTGTTGTGTTCTATCTGATACATCACCTCCATCATTTGTTCAAACAATGTCTGCTCTCAAGAAGAAAAAAATTGATTAGATATTGCTTCTTAATAACATATTAAGCTTCAGTGAGAGTCCCTAATTTGGAATTTAAAAAGCAATTTTTGTTGTAAGAAACACTGCTATTCTATCCCTTTCTAGGAGAAGAATGCCTCATCTAATAACCTGCATCTTGAGATAAATGAATGCATTAAAGTTCTTAACACTCTTTTGATGGACTACAAATGGTCACAATACAGGACATATTTGAACAGTAATGATTTGTGCTTTCTTCTTAAATGTAAGCTGATTGCAAAGGCTCCTAGACCGAGAGAAGTCAATAACTAAAGGGGTCATGAATCTTAATAGCTTCCAAATCAGAAAGATCTGCAACTTATATGCTCTGACTGGAGTGTGAATGGAATGTATAAATATTAATAGGTCTGACAGAGCCTCTGCAGACAAGCTGTCTAAAATTTCACAGTGGGAAGACTGAAGTTGCAGTGTATGGGGCAGACATGAGGCTCCCACCTGGAAATGAACTGCCAGCATGTGTGTAAATACATGTTTTCCTAAAGCGATATTTATCACGCAGTCCTGCCCTGGCACCCAGCAACACTATGCATTGATGTTTAACTCCAGTGTGCTATTTAACATTATGAACATGCACACCAGGTCCATCTTTGGAAACAGTAAGACCGAATACCGAGTTTAATAGCCTCAAAATACAACTTCAAAAACAGCACTGCAAAACTCTAAACAACACTCCCCTTGCCCTAGGACTTGCTGGCTATTGGGACAGAACTTTATTCTGTAATATCCAAGACAGTGATTCTGTTCTCAATGGACAGGATATAGAGGAGTTAATTGGCCTAATTAGAATAGGTAATTTGTGCTATGGGTAATACCAGGAACTATGAAAAACAAACATTAAACAAACTGATCTATAACCAAGAAATTGTGTTTTAAAATGAAGGATGTCTATGTTGAATGATGAACAAGTTTTTATCTTTTCTTACCCATTGCATCCTTCAAAGAATCAAACCTATGTATTAACTTTTCTGTACTGTTTCCTGTAATCAGGGACATTTCTCAGAACCAAGTATGTGAAGCTCATTTTACTATTCATAGATGAAAAGGAAAAAGAAGGAATGGAACGATCAAATATTCTTAGGAGTAGTGAAGGGAATGTGGTGAAATTAGAAAATGCAAACTTATTTTGTAGTTTCAATATTTGTGAGGGAAACAGAAATGCATGGGGATTTGTTAATATTTGTTTAAGGATATTTTGCTTGTTTGTTTGCATGATGTGAGCAAGGTACTCATTTAAAATTTTTCTGACTTTCACTTATTTTGAACAAAATCAAAGCCAAAGAATTTTCTACCAGCCATTCCTCATCCCCACAAAAACAGTATTGATTATTTGCCCTCAAATGAGAGAGATGTGGAAGCCCTCAGGAAAAAGCAAATACTTCTTAGGTTTAAAAATGTATGACTTGTTAGAGATTTATCAAAAATTTGTCTTCACCAATTTGGGACTTTCAAAACAAATTACCTGTGGTCTGTTAGATTTTTCAAACCACGTGTTGTTGGGAGCAACCAAACCAACAGTCAAGTCTGCTACCAAGTCACATAAGCGCAATTTAAAATCGTTCATTATTACCCCAGAGTAACTCAGGCCAAACAAAAATCTGAATCCAAACAGCAGTCTTCATGTAACAACCACAATTGCCCTGGCCAGTCACAGTCATGTAACACACACAATCACCTACATTGACCAAGGAAGGTACCAAGAGGTGCCATCACGTGGTCAGCTATACGTTGCCTTTCCTACAGGAGGCGCTCAACTTCCTAAATTAGCTCCTGGAAATTGGGCATGTGTCAAACCTGATTCTTCCACTTAATTTCAGGCATATTTTGTTTTCATCTGCAATAGATCACCTGATGTAAATCATTTCTAACACTTAAGGTTAAGTTTCTCTGTCTTTACCTTACCTCCCCTAGAACATGATAATTGTTAATGAATCCAAGGAACCCCATAGTAAAACTTTCAAAAACTAAATAATCCTTTAATAATAATCAGCCCTCAGTTACCTGCTTGTTCCGTTTGGAATTTTTAAAGTTGCTACACCCCTGTGTGGACATTTTTCAGAGACTGGATTTTCATTAGTAATTTCCAACTTCAAGTTTCTCAAGGATGTTTCAACTCTACTTAAAAAAGAAGAGTGTCTTATGAGAGGATGGTTAACAATCCTGGTTAAATCGCATTTGGCAATCAAAATCCTAGAGCAATTAGCAAGCACCTCAATCATCCCCAAAATTACAGACCTGTGAGATTAGATCTGCATTCCAAAACTGTCTGCCTTCAGCCTGCAGACTGCAGATAAAAGAACAGCCCTCAGAAGGCACTGTGAAAGGTTTTACATGTTAATTACAGCCATCCCAGGTCATGCTGTCCCTGTGGCTTTTTATGTTTTCAGCCAAACTTTATTTTTGAAATATTTATTTCCCTAACTTCTGAAACTTGCTTCTTTCTTTTGAGTGATATGTAGGGCACAGGTGTCATTTTTATCCCCAGTTTTAGATTTTTTGACTACACAGACAACTTTAATTTCAACTTTATATGTGACCTCTTTCACTGTGTATTTACACGTTTGTTCATGACATGGTTACTGGAACAAAGACTTGTGGTTAATGTTATGCTCCATTTATTAAAAATACAAAAGTTAGTGGTCCGTCGGCATAGAGTTACATTTCTGGGAATTGTAATTGCAGGTATGTGTGTCCCAAACAAAGGTTTTCTTGTCCTGGGCACTTTCAAAGCCTGTGAGGAACCACCTTCAGCTGAATGACAAATGTCAGTTACCCCAAATGCCCCTTTTGTAATCTTGCTTTTTCTACTGCAAAAAGCAGATGCTTTGGGCAATGGGGGGTGAATTGATAACTAGCTGTGATGAGTAATGAAACTATTAGAATACCAGCAAAAGCACAGTCTTATCACACAACAAAAATGCTTCAGAAACATTAAACTAAGCAAATCATCCACACTACATCTATGGATCTGAATCTTTATATTTTGGGGAATACAAAGGTCTGATCAAGGAATCACAGGTGATAAATTCTATTACTCTACTTTTCTATTTTTCTTTATAAATTGGTCAGAATTCAGGTGAATGTCAAGTATACTCCCAAGAGATTCTGGAGTTAGGATATAGAATGATGTAACCCTACACAGGTATAAGGGAGAAAGAGTAATTTCTTCTCCTCATGCATTACAAGGGTCATGGCTGCCACCCCTATAACAAGCACAGCTTAATAAGAGAAAAGCATAACAAATGTATCTGAACAATGCTTCCCATGACACAGGAGCCTTCACAGATGAAGACCCAAAAAGCCAGTGAAAACAAAGACAACTCAATTTTATATTTATATGTGTCCTTTTTCAATGTGTACTATTTATTTTCATGTTTGGGTTTGATGAACAATGCAGAGTCATGTAGAAGTACGACTGGACAGGCTGGGTGCCTGTAATCCCAGCAATTTGGGAATCCGAAGCAGGTGGATCATCTGATGTCAGGAGTTCGCAACCAGACTGACTAACATAGTGAAACCCCGTCTCTACTAAATACAAAAATATTAGCCAGGCGTGGTGGTGCATGCCTGTAATCCGAGCTATTTGGAAGGCTGAGACAGGAGAATCACTTGTACCTGGGAGGTGGAGGCTGCAGTAAGCCGAGATTGTGCCATTGCACTGTAGCCTGGGTGACAAAAGCAAAACTCCATCACAAAAAAAAATGTCTGACTGGACAAAAAGAAGGTATGATCTACTGATGATCAACTGAAGGGAACTTAGCCAGGCCTGCTTGTTCAGATTCTTCTTGGCCTCTCCGTGTAACGCTCCTTCCCTCTGTGGAAAGGGGGGGATCCTGTCACATGAGGGTCTTTAGGAGAGAAGTTCAGAGAGACTTTTCTACTCTGAGATTTTCTAAATATCCTTCAGCTTAAAATACTCAATATGCCCATGTACTACATTTTGGGGTAGCATTCTCTGTACCCTGTCATTGACCAGGGGCTTCTTAACTACTGCAGGTCATCATAAAACTCTCTCGTGTGCTCATTTCAGCTGCTAATTCTCCTACAAAACTCCAGAGTTGGTGCAAAAGTAACTTTACTGAAAAATGGTAATTACATACCTCAGCATTTTTAGAACCTATTTCAGCCAGAGCATTTCCAAAATCACTGTGCCTCTTCTTTTTATTTTACGAAATATACATACTAAAAAATTTTACAGAGTTCAAGTACAATGTTCAAGCAGAGATATACATCAGTTTCCTAGAATAAACCATCAAGACAGTACTTAAATATCTAGGCAATACGACAGAGCCTATATTTACATATAAATTAGGCCCAGCACATCAAACAAAATGTCGTGACTTTTAAATAGTGCCATTAAATTCTATACAATAACTTAATATTCTTGATTTCAATAATTAATTAGTATGCCAGAATCTGCATTTACTCCAATTATGCATTTTAAAAATACTTTCACCCATCTTTATTTTTTATTAAATATTTCCTCTCATCCTAGGAGTTTAAAGTACTTTCACAATTTTAAGATACTTTAATTTCCCCATATTACTGTAAACAAAAAATGAAGATATTTTTGTTATTCTTTTTGCTTTATTTTAGTTTTCCCCCACCTTCAAACATGAAGAGAAGTTTGCTCATGGCTAAACAACACCAGACAGCTATAAGCACACAAAAACCAGTTTTTTTCTATGTCACAAAGGAGGAAATTAAGGATCGGAGAGAAGAAATGACTCTTCAATAATACAGTTAACATGGCTAAGAAAGGCTTAGCAGATTCCCTACTTCCTACGTCAAAGCTCTTTTAGTCATTTAAGTCCCCTCTTCAATTTAGTCAGGCAAAATAGCCAAAAATATGAAAATACAAAAACATAATTATTTCTTTAAAAAAATCCCTGAGAATTCTGATGTGAATAAAATGCATTATACAAAATGCTATCAAGAGGACCATCAGTAAATTGAAGAAACAATCAGATCCTATAACTTCTTGCAATGACATTTACATCTTTCAAATGTCATTGCAAGAAGTGATAGACCTAATTATTTCTTTCGTCCTAAGAAAAACTATTCAATTATAGTCACACTCACAGTATGATTAAAAATTGGTCTTTCACTATCATTCTTAACTTTATGAGACTATTCCAAAGGCAATATTTACCTTGACACAAACGTTTTGGTCAGGAAACAATATGGCAAAGGAGTGGGGAGAATTTTGAATATGGAGTTAAAACATCTAACTTGTCTTAGGAAAGGTAATTTAGCAGTAAGTTTACCTTTACCCAGCAATTTAGCTTCTAAGAATGCATACTAAATTAATAATCCTGATTTTGAAATGAAATAATATCAGCACAAATATGTTTACAAGCATTGTGTTTATAATAATGAAAAATTGAATGCAATCTATATTAAAAAAGTAAGACAATTGTTACATGAACTGAAGTATATCCAATGAGTATATCATGCTGTTAGCAAAATGGTAATTAATATCCTATTAAATATTACCAAACAAAAATTCATGAACTAAACTGCAAGTCAAAAGAAACTAACCAAAATAAAGCATAGAGAGACAAAAGAATGAAAAATACAGACGAGAAAGTAAAAGGCATAGAGGATATGTATGTCTAACACACATTTAGTTGTAATCTCAGAAAGAAAAGACTAAATAGGACAGAAGCAATATTTAGGATTTAATGGCAAAAAAAATTTCAAAACAGATAAAGATATCAATCCACAGATTTAATAACCCTGTCAAAAAGGAAATTTTAAAACTCAGGATTTTTGCTGATTCAACTCTTGTACTAATGAGCATTTTAACCTCCCTGCATATCTGTTTTGTTATTTATAAAGCAAGAGCATTGACTTATATAATTTCTAAGAATTTATCAAATATTATCTAAGAACTGATACCATTCTCAATAATAGTATTTATTATAATGTAATCTTATAGGTATTTGAAAACCCTTGCACAAACACATGTCCCACATCAATCAGCAATGTTAAGAGCCCACATTTCTACTGGTCTTTAAAATCTTACTATAGACATCCTTTGGACTGTTGAACAAAACTAGGTCATTTTTTCTTAAAGGATAGTATTAAAGTGTCCATATGCTATCTGATATGAGATGAATGAGTAAGAAGCTCCAGGCCTTTAATGAAGTAGCATGAACTGAATTTGCTTATTATATATTGTATTACCTTCAATTGACTAAGAAGGTATGCTAAGGTATACCAAAAAAGTAAATTTCAATGAAAGAACTAACCAAATACAGCAAATATACAGCATAAATATAAGTAAAATGCTATTATTAAATTTTCCAAATGTATCAAGATTCTGATAGTCAACTTAATTAAATATAAAATTATAATATTTATTAGTGTCAGCTCATTAATGATACCAAGTTATAAACACAGAAACAAAAACTGAAGTTATAAGAATAGTAGCATTTTATCACTCAATTATTTAGAACAACTCCTATGACCCCTAAATCATTCTTTTATTTTTAAAAAATAGGTATGGGTAACAGAAAAGAAAAAAAAATAAGGAGAGCACAAATAAATTATATTAGTTAATATTCTACTTGCATTCCATAGTCAGCATGACTTTTTAAAAATGTGTATATATAAGTAAGAAATATGCCTCATGAGTCTTCCATGTTCATGAGCGAAAGATAAGGTACAATATTTCTGTTACCATTGATGAAAGCTGAATAACTTTACCACTAAACTAGTTTTAAGATTTACTGATCCTTCATAATCATCAATTCTTACAGCCCTGGTAAATAATAAACATTAAATATCATTTTATAAATTTGGAGAATATGCTGGAATTTCATAAATAGATGATTGAAAGGTAATTTAGTAAGTTTTTTTAATTAGAAAAAAACTGGTATCCCATGTGATTTCTACCATTTAATGAAATGCAAATTGAATGCTTCTCTCTGTTAAACATCAGAAGGGTCGATGTATAAGTTATTCTCTAATATTCAGATTCATGCTGTGAATTTTAAATTCTAATTCCATAGTTCATTTCTCTCTCACCTCACCACTGACAATATCAGCTCAGCCCTTCGCTGGAATAAGGTTCATTTTCTTTGGTGATAAAAGGATTGAAATTTGGCTTTTCCCAGCTTGCCTGGAGCACAGCATTTGCCATTTCCATTTGAGGTCTAGCAAGTCTTACTAATCATGCAGATTTGCAAAAAATAAAAAGCTTTGCAAATTGTTTGGGGTGAGTTCAAGAAAATTAGGTTATCTTGAGCTAATATTAATATCAGGAGTAGAAGGGAACATTGAAACTAAGCAGAAAAACAGGGATGGGGTCTTTTAAAGCCATTTATGTAGAATGTGGCTTACAATGAATGTCAACTGTAAAGACCCAAATATAACCCTTCAGATTCAGCACTGTGAACAGTTGCTATTCAGCAAATGTAAACCCAGTGCCACTGTTGCACAGCTGTCATTATGCACTTTATATTAGAATGATAAAGAGGAAACATTGCAAAGTAATGCACTTGAGGAAAAAATGTTAGGGATGGGTCCTCTCAACTTAAAATATATACATGTAAAGTAAATGGTAAAGAGGTCAAAGTACTATAGGTAGAACCTGTTAATAATAGTCTGTAGATAAAACTATGGTTATGTAATTTATTGAGATTTTTTTTTAATTTGACAATAAAAATGTATCTCTATATCATCAAATGTAGTCATTTACAAATTCCAAAATAACAATGCATTTTAAATTGTTTTATTCAGGTTTTCAATACTTTATAGAAATGGCCTGAGACAAGGATACTTAAAAAGTTAAAGCCCTAAAAACTACAGGAAATAAATGGAGAAAAAATGTTTTGATCATGTAGAGGCTGACAAGTTACAAGAACATATACTTGGAAACTGCCACATCTTGGTTAGAATGTGTGGTGCATGCCCTTGTTTCTGCTCTCAGCACCTGTTCAATCTTCGTCTGGAAATGGTGCTTTTGTTTCCTTCTTAAGAATCATTGCTTTCCCTCACCCCAGTTCACATGGTTTCTGCAAGAGTGGAACTGATTACCCAGGCCTATGCCAACCAGCATGTTTCACCCAATAAAAACCAATAATACAAACAGAATTTTTTTCCGTAGGATTTTGGGACCTTCATTCTTTCCCTCCAGGTCTGAATCTGAAAGGATGGTAGGTTTGAATTCATTGCACATGGTTGCAGCTGTATGAAGCTAGCACAACAGAAGGCAGAGCTGAGAGATGAAGGGATATCAGCTTCTCATACATACCTTTGATCTCTGAACTTGAACATGTTTGAAGACAGCCCTGTCTCTGAACCTTCTCTTGCGTTAGTGACAAATTCTCTTTTTGCTTAAGCCAGTATGTTTTGGCTTCCTGTCACATACAATCAATTGAATTCCAACTAACATAGTATGAAATAATGTTCATAGGAATAAAAATGAAACTAGGATTGCCAATAATCCTTAAAAGTATTATTTTAAATTTAGTGACTTGCATTATAGATAGTTGTTTTCCCAGCCAACTCTTCCATTAGATTATAAACGCTTTGAGGGCAGGGACCATAGCTCATTCATCTTTTTATTCATCTTACAGTAACTCAATACCATTCATGAAAACCGTAGGTGCTCAATAAACATGTATTTAATTACAGTAAAAGAAGATGATAAAATGTATTCTAAATAGAGCTGCAATCAAGAAAAATCAAAATCTGGTGACCTAACCAAATTATCTTCTGATTTTATTGATAAAAATCTAATATGAAATAGCCAAAAATACACAAATATAGGTTTGGTTCCTAGAAAATTCATTTGTGTGGAAGACTCTTCCTCAACATTACTAAATAATGTCTCTACTTTAGAAAACTGAAATTTGACACTTTTTTTATTTACACAAAGTTTTGGGGAAAATAGTATATCCAGCAATTAAATATAAGGCAGTATACTCAAATAGTTACTACTGTAAATACAGTGCATGGTTAATAAGTGTGTCTTTGAACTACATCTTCTTTGAACTGTGTTTTATGGGCTAAGCTTTGGTAACTAAACTGCTAATGGACAATAGAATGACCAAATCCATTATCTAGAAGAAGGACGCTTAAGGAATCTTAATTTCAACTATGACAAATATGCTTTATAAAGAGAAATTATTTTTTGCAGAATAAGGTTTTTACTTCATTTGGTGAACTTTTCACCATGAAATTTTAGTAAAAAGTGTCTGGAAGAAGGTTATAAGAAGCTGACTATAAAAGTTTTAAAATGTATCAGTAAGTAATGGCAGCATGAAAACTCCGAGCTATCTGCAGCAAAGTTAAAAATGGCTTTTGCTTCAGTAATTCTGAAGCAAAAGCTAAAAACCCAAAGAGGGAAGAGGCCTGTTGAGTTTTGGTTTGGTTTGGTTTGGTTTGGTTGTTTTATTATCTTTTATCCTAATTCTCAAATGTCAGTGGGTGTCGGAATCACCTGAAGGGTCGTTAAAGCGCATTGTTCGATTGGCCTCACCCCTAGTGTTTCTGACATGGTGGATCTGGGTGGGACCCAAGTCTGCATTCCTAACAGGTTCCCAGGAGGTGCCTACACGGCTGGTCAGGGAACGCACTTTGAGAACCACCACTGTTCTGTACAGTTGCTAAACATTTATTATTGTAAGAAGGTAATTTCCTGAAATATTTTCTAAACTGGGAACGCTGAGAAAAAAAATCCACATGTAATACCTTTTTAAAATTGGTGTACAAGACCCATTTGTATGTGTCAAATGTCATCATCATATGCCCATATAGGAAAATGTTTATTATTTTTAAAAATGTATGATGGATTTGTGTGAAAAGTGAAAAAATCTTTTAGTAAATCAAAAAATCATAGTACAGCCTTTAATGGAAGAAAGTGTACTTTTACTGATTTTATTGCCCATGGAACTTCACATATTCGTGGACACATAATAAATAATTGAGTAATTCCATTTTGTATGGGAGACACAGATTTTGGTTTTTATAAACCTAGTTTACTTTAAACACATTTTCCTGTACCCATTATATGGAATGTTTCAACTCCAAAATCACCACCTCCTGCCTCCCAGCCCTTCTTCTCTCCTCTAATTTCACCTTCACTTCAACCATATCAAAACTATAAGTTCCTCCACCTGTCCATTTTCTCACCATCTTTCAGCTTCCTTGGGTTTCAAGCCCTTCCAGCTCCACAATACATTAACTCAATCATTCCCCAGTATTTTTTAGAACTATGTGGGCTCTTTTTGATTGACCCACATCCTTTTAACAAAAGCCCTATCCTATATCACACCAATCAGCCAATATCTCCATTTCTACTTCATTACATCTGAGAGAGAAAAATCACACACATTTTTTATTTCCCACCTCAGCTGAGCCCTCCATTCTACCTGACCATTCTACACATAAAAGGCCCTCCTTTCCCATTCTCCTGAATGGAGACTCCAAACCTCACTCTCCCTCCCCAGTCCACCTCTCCTTCTCGCTCTCAGGACATCACTTTACCTTTCACTTCACTGAGAAAACTGGGGCCACTCGTCAGCCTCTCCCTCAGCTTTCTCCCCGTTTTTCTCACGCTCTTTTTATACAAAGCAAAGATATTATTTTTGAGTTCTGGGGTGGGCAGTCTCTGAGATGAACCTCAGTGATCCCTGTCTCCTGGGATTCATGCTTTATAGTCTCTTCCCACATTTTGTAGCAAAGTTAATCTGAGTGAACAACAGAACATGACAGAAGTGATGGCGTGTTACTCCATGACTGGATTATAGAAGACACCACTGCTTTCACCTTGGGCTTTTGCGCTCTCATTGTCTCTTAGGTCATGCGTCACATGCTCTAGGTGAAATCTTCTCATAAGCACCCCAGCCCTATGGGGAAGCCCGTGGGGTGAGGAACCAAATCTTCTTGCCAATATCTTGGAAGCAGATGCTCTGGCTCCAGTCCAGTTTTCAGGGACCATGATTCAGCCAACAGCCTGACGGCAACCTCCCAAAAGCTCCTGAGCCAGAACAGCCCAACTAAGCACCTCCCAGATTCCTGCTCTCCAGAAATTGTGTGAGATAATAAATATTGTTTTAAACTGCTCAGTTTTCAGGTAATTTGTTATATAACAAGAGATGGCTATCGCAGTCTAAGAGTAAACCACTTATCACTTCTTGTCCCCTCAGTGACATTACTCAGTCATCTCCTTGTCTTCATGGGTGAAATTTTCCTATTCTGTTTCCTCCCCTACTTGAGCTTGCTTACATCTTGTCATTCTCAAGAAAAGACAAAAACAACCCACTGCCTTAACCCGTACAACCTCTCTTGTTGCCTTCTCTCTCCTCCCTTTCATACCAGGCTTCCTGAAAGTAATGATCTGTTAGCCACCACAGCTAATCGCTATTACCTCCTCCACCCTCAGCATTCTGCCACACACATGCACAATGCCACTAAAACTTCTCACAGGAGCTTCTAACGAGCTCCATGTTGCCAAGGCCAACAGTGATGGTAAAGAGTCTGTATTTTATTCTAAGTGCAATGAGAAGCAGAGAGGAGCCAGGACAACATTCACCCAATTGTTCATCCCATGATATCCTACTCAATTGCTCAGCAGAAAAAAACTCATCGATCTCTCCCCAACCAGCATACCCTCAGAAAAATTTAACATATCACCTTCTGCAGAAGTTAGGCACATATACTCTAGAGCAAGAGAATAGTTTGAGAGGGCCACTGTGGCCAGGGAGATGACTTCTTCAAGGCTGTGAGAGAAGAACTGGAAAGAAAAAGAAAGACTACAATTTTTTTTTTCTTTTTTGAGATTGAAATAATAAGATTTGCTGATGGGTTGCTTACAGGAGGAGAGGGAAAGGAAGAAATTCAAAAGGACTTCTAAGTTTTGGGCATGAGTAACTGGTGGCTGGTCATGATTCTATCGAAATATAAAGTTTGGGGAAAATAGGTCAGGGTGAGGGAGGGTAAAATTACAAGTCTGTTTTGTCATTTGTTTGAAATGTCTATCGGACATTCAAATGGAGATATCATTAAATAAAATGAAATGTGTGGTATAGTATGCCAACCATTAATAATTTCTGTCCATTTTAAAAATGACTGCTGAATTCAGAAACATCTCTCATTCATTATTTGCATTTTTCAGTAACTGTAAAAAAAAAAAAAAAGAAAAGAAAAGAAACGACTTCCCATAGTTCAGCAGTTCTTGAAATCTACGTTTGCAGAGTTTGGTTCATATCTTGAAATTAAGGCTCAACTAGGGTTTAATATTACATGAGCAATCAGACACAGTGACAGAGTTCAAAATCAGTGACTTGCAAAAGCAAAGTCTGCAGGGATCTTAAGCTTCTGATTAAAATATATAGACAACACATAATTTAGGGTTAAGTTTGTCTCATGTTCTGGTCCCATAACTTTAGCCCCTGAGGAGAAACAAGACCCAGCATATTAAGCAACCATCGGGGAGTCTGTATACCAGGATCCAATTTGAGTAAGTCTGTCGCTGGATCACCTTGTCCTAACACTCATGCAAACAATTTAAACTCTCCCTTTAAGCATTAGAAAAGCAATCACAGTAAAAAATAGAAGAAATAAAGTTAGTCACTGGAATTCAAATAACTTGAATATTTGGTTTCCTAGACCACAGAAGATCAGAAATAGCAAGTTAGCAGGGGAGTGAGGGGTATTGTTATCGATGCAAAGTTGTAACAGGGTAACAGCCTAACAACAATGGCAAAAACAGAAATAACTAAGCCAGTAAATGTATAGTAGCTTGGAGTCATTCAGGAAAGAGGCAAAGAGGCTTGCAAGTATCAAGAAGGGCTTCATGTACAATAGCAGTGGATGATAATTCAGTACCTACTGAGACCTTCCATCCGCTGGGCACTGTGTTACCCCAGATCAAAGAAGACATTAACCAGAAAATGACGAAGTGCAGGTTTAGAAGTTTTCCATTAAAAATCAAATGTTTTAATACCTCTATTTGGATGATTAGCTTGAGAGACTATGTCATTCCCCCACAATGATGTTTTGTAAAGTGATTTTCTAGTTTTCTTTTCAAGATCATTTTACAACCTATGATTAATTTGAGTACAAACTACTAGCACTAATTCAATAAAAGACAGAGATGAACTTCTGCAAAAAAAAAAAAAAATGAAGAAACTCATAAGATATGATTTACATTGATTTATACCATTCACAACCGTGTGATTGGGGCGGACTGTTTACATAATGAGACTCTTGTTTTCCTTGCCAGTGAAATGGGAATAAGCCTATTCATCAAAGTGTAACTGTGACATTCAAATAAATAGTGATAAACAAGGGCTTTCAAACTATAAAGCACTGTGTAATTCCAAGGTTATAACGGAATTGTTATGCCGACTTCAGCTCATCAAGATCATCCTTTCAAACCTATCACTCCTTGGGAATTTTCTACTACGTGGCTGTGGCCATCAACATTCCCATCCCTCACTCCTGCAGCCAGATCCCTCACGATAGCTGGTGCAACCCTTCCCCCACCACAGATGTCTCTACATGCCACACCGAAAGATAGCCAGGCTGGCTCAGAGACAGAGACAACAACCAGTGTGCAGATGGGTAACAGGAAAGCTCCTAGTCATAGACGCCTTGCCTTGGTATATCAGTTAGTTAATAGAAACAAACCTTTATTATTACAATTCAATGTTGGTTATCTACATTTTTCGAACTTTAAGTCTATTGTGCTGAAGTGATAATATTAAACTGTGACTTGAAACTGAGAAATCAACAGCCACAAGCCAAAATTCTTATTTTGATAAATTATAAATGTCTCTCTCTTTGTTCCCCTATTATAATTCTTTCCCCCTTCCTCCATTCTTAGTCCCAGTGAAAGAGTATATAATTATACAATTCAACTTATTTTAGTGAATCTATTACTTGTATTACAATACCTGTGAATAACTACATTATGAAATAAATATTTTTAAACTTTTACTATTCATCTGAGAACAGTGTTTACCCAATTGTTCATCCCATGATACCTTGCCTATTGCTAAGCAGAAAACTCATCTCTCCCCAACCAATTTATCCTCAGAAATTTTTAATGCAAATATAATTGTATCCATCACCTACTGAAAAATTCTTTCATGCTGCTTTTTTTTTTATTATTGTACTTTAGGTTTTGGGGTGCGTTTGCATAGGTACACACATGGCAATGTGGTTTGCTGCCTCCATCCCCCCATCACCTACGTCTGGCATTTCTCCCCATGTTATTCCTCCCTGACTTCCCCACCCTCCCTGTTGTCCCTCCCTTGGCCACCCCTAACAGATCCCAGTGTGTGATGCTCCCCTCTCTGTGTCCATGTCTTCTCATGGACACAGGGATGAGTGTCCCACGTATGAGTGAGAACATGCCATGATTTTCTGCTCTTGTGTCAGTTTGCTGAGAATTATGGTTTCCATATTCATCCATGTCCTTACAAAGGACACAAACTCATCATTTTTTATGGCTGTATAGTATTCCATGGTGTATATGTGCCATATTTTCCTTGTCCAGTCTATCATCAATGGGCATTTGGGTTGGTTCCAGATCTTTGCTACTGTAAACAGTGCTGCTACGAACATACGTGTGCATGTGTCTTTATAATAGAATGATTTATAATACTTTGGGTATATACCCAGTAATGGGATTGCTGGGTCAAAAGGAATTTCTATTCCTAGGTCCTTGAGGAAGCGTCACACTGTCTTCCACAATGTTTGAATTAGTTCTATTTTGGCTTTTGTCGCCAGTGATTTTGGTGTTTTGCCTGTGCCTATGTCCTGAACAGTTTTGCCTAGGTTTTCTTCTAGGGTTTTTATGGTGTTAGGTCTAATGTTTAAGTCTTTAATCTGTCTGGAGTTAATTTTAGTGTAAGGTGTCAGGAAGGGTACAGTTTCTGCTTTCTGCACACTGCTAGCCAGTTTTCCCAACACCATTTATTAAACAGGGAATCCTTTCCCCATTACTTGTGTTTGTTAGGTTTGTCAAATGTCAGATGGTTGTAGATGTGTGGCGTTGCCTCCAGGGTCTCTGTTCTGTTCCATTGGTCTATATCTCTGTTTTGGTACTAGTATAATACTGTTTTGATTACTGTAGCCTTGTGGTATAGTTTGAAATCAGGTAGTGTGATGCCTCCAGCTTTGTTCTTTTGGCTGAGGATTGTCTTGGCTATGCAGGCTCTCTTTTGGCTACGTATGAAGTTTAAGGTAGTTTTTTCCAGTTCTGTGAAGAAGGTCATTGTAGCTTGATAGGGATAGCATTGAGTCTATAAATTACTTTGGGCAGTATGGCCATTTTCACAATATTGATTCTTCCTAACCATGAGCACGGAATGTTTCTCCATCTGTTTGTGTCCTCTCTTATTTCCTCAAGCAGTGGTTTGTAGTTCTCCTTGAAGAGTTCCTTTACATCCTCTGTTAGTTGTATTCCTAGGTATTTTATTCTCTTTATAGCAATTGTGAATGGGAGTTTGCTCATGGTTTGGCTCTCTGCTAGTCTGTTATTGGTGTATAGAAATGCTTGTGATTTCTGCACATTGATTTTGTATCCTGAGACTTTGCTGAAGTTGCTTATCAGTTTCAGGAGATTTTGGGCTGAGATGATAGGGTCTTCTAAATATACAATCATGTCATCTGCAAACAGAGACAATTTGACTTCCTCTTTTCCTAATTGAATACCCATTACTTTTTTTTTCTTGCCTAATTGCTCTGGCTAGAACTTCCAATACTATATTGAATAGGTGTGGTGAGAGAGGGCATCCTTGTCTAGTGCTGGATTTCAAAGGGAATGTTTCCAGTTTTTGCCAATTCAGTATGATATTGGCTGTAGGTTTGTTGTAAGTAGCTTTTATTGTTTTGAGATATGCTCCTTCAATGCCTAGTTTATTGAGAGTTTTTAGCATAAAGGACTGTTGAATTTTGTCAAAGGCCTTCTCTGCATCTATTGAGATAATTAAGTAGTTTTTGCCTTGGTTCTGTTTATGTGGTGAATTACATTTATAAACGTGTGTATGCTGAACCAGCCTTGCATCCCCAGAATGAAGCGTACTTGATGTGCTGTTGCAATCGGTTTGCCAGTATTTCATTGAAGATTTTTGCATCTATGTTCATCATGAATATTGGCCTGAAGTTTTCTTTTTTTGTTGAGTCTCTGCTAGGTTTTGGTATCAGGATGATGTTGGTCTCATAAAATGATTTGGGAAGGATTCCCTCTTTTTGGATTGCTTGGAATAGTTTCAGAAGGAGTGCTACCAGCTCTTCTTGGTATGTCTGGTAGAATTCAGCTGTAAACCTGTCTGGACCTGGGCTTTTTTGGTTGATAGGCTATTAATTCGGCCTCAACTTCAGCCCTTGTTATTGGTCTATTCAAGATTTCAATTTCTTCCTAGTTTAGGCTTGGGAGGGTGCAGGTGTCCAGGAATTTATCCATTTTTTCAAGATTTACTGGTTTATGAGCATAGTGTTGTTTGTAGTAATCTCTGATTGTATTTCTGTGGAATCAGTGGTGATGTCCCCTTTATCGCTTTTTATTCCATCTATTTGATTCTTCTCCCTTTTCTTTTTTCTTAATCTGGCTAGCAGTTTGTCTATTTTGTTGATCTTTTCAAAAAACCAGCTCCTGGACTTATTGATTTTTTGAAGGTTTTTCTGTGTCTCTGTATCCTTCAGTTTTGCTCTGATCTTAGTAATTTCTTGTCTTCTGCTAGATTTTGAGATTTTTTTAATCTTACTCTTTGAGTTCTTTCAATTTTGATGATAGGGTGTCAATTTTAGATCTTTCCTCGCTTCTCATGTGGGCTTTTATTGCTATAAATTTCCCTCTAGACACTGCTTTAGATGTGTCCCAGAGATTCTGGTACATTGTGTCTTCATTCTCGTTGGTTTCAAAGAACATCTTTATTTCTGCCTTCATTTCATTGTTTATCAGTCGACATTGAGGAGCCAGTTGTTCAGTTTCCATGATGCTGTGCGGTTCTGAGTTAGTTTCTTAATTCTGAGTTCTAATTTGATTGCCCTGTGGTCTGAGAGACTGTTGGTTGTGATTTCCATTCTTTTGCATTTGCTGAGGAGTGATTTACTTCCAATTATGTGGTCAATTTTAAAGTAGGTACAATGTGGTGCTGAGAAGAGTGTATGTTCTGTGGGTTTGGGGTGGAGAGTTCTGTAGATGTCTATTAGGTCCACTTGCTCCAAATCTGAGTTCAGGTCCTGGATATGTTTGTGAATTTTCTGTCTCATTGATCTGTCTAATTTTGACAGTGGAGTGTTAAAGTCTCCCACTATTATTGTGTGGGAGTCTAAGTATCCTTGTAGGTATTTAAGAACTTGTTTTATGTACCTGGGTGCTCCTGTATTGGGTGCATATATATTTAGCACCATTAGCTCTTCTTGATGCATTGATCCTTTTACCATTATGTAATGCCCTTCTTTGTCTCTTTTGATCTTTGTCGGTTTAAGGTCCATTTTATCAGAGACTAGCATTGCAACTCCTGCTTTTCTTTTTGCTCTCCATTTGCTTGATAAATCTTCCTCCATCCCTTTATTTTGAGCCTATGTGTTTCCTTGTACATGAAATGGATTTCCTGAATACAGCACACCAATTGATTTAACTTTTTATCCAACTTGTCAGTCTGTGTCTTTTGATTGGGGGATTTAGCCCATTTACATTTAAGGTTAATATTGTTATGTGTGACTTTGATCCTGCCATTTTGATGCTAGCTGGATGTTTTGCCCCTTAGTTGACACATTTTCGCCAGGCGTTGTGGCTCATGCCTGTAATCCCAGCTCTTAGGGAGGCAGAGGCGGGAGGATAGCCTGAGCCCAGGAGTTCGAGACCTGCCTGGGCAATATGGCAAGACCCCATTCTCCACAAAAAGGAAAAAGACACATTTTCTTCATTGTGCTCAATGATCTTTCCCATTTGGTACATTTTTGGAGTGGCTCTTACTGGTTGTTCCTTTCCTTGTTTAGTGGTTCTTTCAGGAGCCCTTGTAAGTCAGGCTGGGTAGTGATGAAATCTCTCAGCAATTGCTTGTCCATAAAGGATTTTGTTTCTCCTTCGTTTAGGAATCTTAGTTTGGTTGGATATTAAATTCTAGGTTGAAAGTTTTTTCTTTAAGGATGTTGAATATTGGCCTCCACTCTCTTCTGGCTTGTGGGGTTTCTGCAGAGAGATCCGCTCTAAGTCTGATGGGCTTCCCTTTGTGGGTAACACAACTTTTCTCTCTGGCTATCCTTAGCATTTCTTCCTTCATTTCAACCCTGATGAACCTGATGATTATGTGCTTTGGGGTTGCTCTTCTTGAGGAATATCTTTGTGGTGTTCTCTGTATTTCCTGGATTTGAATGGTGGCCTGGCTTGCTAGGTTGGGGAAGTTCTCCTGGATAATATCCTGAAGAGGGTTTTCCAACTTGAATTCATTCTCTCCGTCACATTCAGGTACACCTATCAAATGTAGATTAGGTCTTTTCACATAATCCCATATTTCTTGGAGGCTTTATTCATTTCTTTTCACTCTTTTTTCCCTATTCTTGCCTTCTCATTTTATTTCGTTGAGTTGATCTTCAATCTCTGATATCCTTTCTTCTGCTTGGTCGGTTCAGCTATTGAAGCTTGTGTATGCTTCGCAAAGTTCTCTTGCTGTGTTGTCAGTTCCATCAAGTCGTTTATATTCTTCTCTAAGCTGTTTATTCTAGTTAGCATCTCATCTAACCTTTTTTCTAGGTTCTTAGTTTCTTTGCATTGGGTTAGCACATGTTCTTTTAACTCTGAGAAGTTTGTTATTACCCACCTTCTGAAGCCTGCTTCAGTCAATTCATCAGATGCATTCTCTATCCATCTTTGATCCCTAGCTGGTGAGGAGTTGTGATCCTTTGGAAGAGGAGAGGCATTCTGGCTTTTGGTGTTTTCATCATTTTTGCACTGGTTTCTTCCCATCTTAGTGGCTTTATCTACCTGTGGTCTTTGTAGTTGGTGACTTTCGGATGGGGTCTCTGAGTATACGTCCTTTTTGTTGATGTTGAAGCTATTTCTTTCTGTTTCTTAGTTTCCCTTCTAACAGTTGGGCCCCTCTGCTATAGGACTGCTGGAGGTCCACTCCAGATCCTGCTTGCCTGGGGATCACCCCTGGGGGCTGCAGAACAGTAAGGGTTGCTGCTGGTTTCTTCTTCTGTTATCTTTGTCCCAGAAGGGTACCTGCAAGATGTCAGCATGTGCTCTCCTTTATGAGGTGTCTCTTTGAGTATATGGGTGTTGGGGAACTGCTTGAGGAGACAGTCTGTCCCCTATAGCAGCTCAAGTGCTGTGCTGGGAGCTCCATTGTTCCGTGCAGAGATGCTGGGCAGGTACTTTTAAGTCTGCTGCAGCAGAACTCATAACCGCCTCTTTTCCCAGGTGCTCTGTCCTAGGAAGGTTGGCTTTATTTATAAGTTCCTGTCATGCTGCTGCCTTTTTTCGTAGATACCCTGCCCCACACAGAGTAGTCTAGTCACAGTCTGCCAGTAGAGGCGTTGTTGAGCTGTCGCAGGCTCTGCCCAGCTGCTGTGTGAACTGCCTCGGTAGTGGCGGACTGCCTCAGTAGTGGCGGACTGCCTCAGTAGTGGCGGACTACCTCTGTAGTGGTGGTCACCCTTCACCCCACTGAGCTGGATCATCCTGGGTTCAGCTGCACTTCCTGGGAAACTCTCAGTCCAAAGCATTTCAGATTGCTTGTTCTGTGGGGGTGGTTTCCACCCAGCCAGATTGCTTGGCTCCCTGTCTCTGCCCCCTCCCTTTCAGTTGAATGGGTGGCTCTGTCTCCCAGGTGTTCCAGGTGCCTGTTCAAACGGCCACCCAGATTTGTGTGAGTTTCTATGTGCCGGCTGAAACCATCGTGCTGAAAACTCATGGCGCTTTTCAACCCGGGAATCTCCTGGTCTGTGGGCTGTGAAAATTTGTTTGAAAATGCAGTAGGCCCTCACCCTCTGCGTTGTTCTTACTGGGAACTGCACTCAGGAGCTGTTCCTATTTGGCCATCTTGGATCCTCCCCCCAACTCTTTAATGTTTCTTATTGTTCTTAGAAATATTTTCTATTTCTTACCATAGTATTAAGATAGTGCATGACTGACAGCCCTGCAAACTTACCTCTCTCTGTTGCTCACCTTTATGCTCCAGCCACGCTGAATTTATGTTCCTCAGTTACACCACAATTTCCTCCACCTCCAAATGTTTGTGTACACTATTAATACAATTCTTTCTTTATACTTTATCTCATAAACTCCTGTTGATTCGTCAGGTCTCAGATACAATGTCACTTCCTCCAGGAAGCCTTCTCTGATGCACCCCACTCCCCACAATATCAAGACTGGTTTAGGTTTCCATGTTATATGTTCCCTCCCACCCCATACTTCCTCAGTTAAAGCACTTATACTACTTTGTAATTGCTTGTATTACTTACAAGACTACAAGCTCTGTAAGGGCAGTAACCATGTCTGTCTTGGCTCATAGTTATATTTCTAAAATCTACCAGAATCTGGCTATAGGCACTAAATAAATACTTGTATGAATGAAAGAAAAATGAATTTATCTGAAACTATCAGATACAATACTAGATACAGGATGTGTAGTGGTGATAAAAATTACATAATGGCTTTGCCCTTGTGGGACTTGAAATCTATGGTGAAAGATACTAACAAATAAATAAGTAACTACTAAATGTGAGGTTCTGTGAAGAAAACAAGTAGTCTGCTTACACAGAAAAACATGTTGTCGACAAGATCTTGGAGGGAATCTATTCCATGGTTGAGGAAGGCAACATTGTGGGATAGCATTTAAAATGAGATTTGGCAGCTGAGAAACACCCGCTATGTAAAGATGAGAGAGAAGTATTTCAGGCAAGGAGGGCAAAAGTGACACGGTAACACAGGGGGAATGTGGGAAACGGCTAAAACAAGGCAGGAACGTATGATCAAGGGGAAGAGAGATGAGAGAAGAAGTGGGCAAGGGTCAGACCACACAGGACCTTGAAGACCAAGGAATTCTGAAGGAGAAGAACTGTATACCAAGTGCAGTTCAAGTACAAGCCATTGAAGAATTTTAAGCATGTTAGTAATATAATTTAATTTCTATTTTTAGATGAGTGCTCCATTGGCTGTGCTGAGAATGGATTATAAGAGGCGAGAGTGGACACAAGGAGACCAGTTACGAGCCAATTGCAGTCTTCCAGGTAAGAGATGAAAATGGTTTTGTGGGAGCAGGGAGAAAAGTAGAAGCTAAAAGCATTAAAGCTGGCAGAAGAGGTAGCTGTAGGCAGAAAGGGAGTAAAAGGAATTCAGGGTCAAGTCTCAGACTCTGACTTGATCTTCCAGAGAAGTAGTAGCATCGCTTACTGAGAGGAGGAGGAGTCGGGGGAAAGTCTTCCAAGAGAAATACATAGTTTCATTTTGGATCTTTTAAGTTTGAGATGTCTATTTAACATATAAGTCACATAAGCAATTGGGTATCTATGTAAGTCAGGAACTTAGGAGAATGGTCTAGGCCAGAGATATAAAACTAAGTCATCAACCACTGGAAATCAACAAGACCACCTAGAGAGAGAGTAGGCAAACAGAGAAGGCAACAGGATTCTGGACACAGGCATGATGTACTGCCATTTTAGAACTGAAAAATACAGCCACTAAATTAAGACCTCAGGGATGGGACAAACATGTAAAGAGATAAATGGATTGGCATAACTAAAGATTAGTGAGTTGAAAGAAACCTGATTAACTCCAAAGGAAGTAACAGAGATGGAAATTATGACAGAAAAATTGAGAGAAGAAATCCAAAATAAGTAGGTCCAACATCCATCTAATCAGAATTCCAAAAATGATAGAGGGTATGGAGAAAATACAATATTCAAAGAAAACTGAAAGAAGATACTGAGTTCTGAATAGGATAAATAGAAAAACAAACCCATGTTAAAATTTTCTTTCTGGCACCGCAGTAGTTGACATAAAGAGACCTTAAAAGTATTCCAGAGAAAAAACATTACTTATAATAAAATCATAATTAGACTCAAGATCTGCAATAACAAAAATCAGAAAACAATAAAGTAATATCTTAAAAGTACTCATGGAAGCCAACAGGCATATGAAAGAAATGTTCAGCGTCACTGATTGATATGGTTTGGCTCTGTGTCTCCACCCACATCTCATCTCGAATTGTAATGCCAACCTGTTAGAGGAGGGGTCTGGTGGGAGGTGATTGGATCCTAGTTGCAGATTTCCCCCATGTTCTTCTGGTCATAGTGAGTGAGTTGTCACAAAACCTGACGGTTTTGAGAGTATGTAGCACTTCTCACTTTGCTCACTTTCTCTCCTCCTACCATGTGAAGAAGATCCTTGCTTTCCCTTTGCCTTCTGCCATGTTTTTAAGTTTCCTAAGGCCTCCCAGTCATGATTCCTGTTAAACCTAGGGAACTGTGAGTCAATTAAACCTCTTTTCTTCATAAATTACCCAGTCTTAGGTATTTATAGCAGTGTGAAAATGAACTAATACACTAATCATCAGAGAAATGCAAATTAAAACCACAATCAGATATCCCTTCACTTCTGTTAGAATAGCTATTAGCAAAAAGACAGAAGATAATAAGTGTTGACAAGAAAGTGGGGAAAAGGGAACTTTTATACACTGTTGGTAAGAATGTAAATTAGTACAACCATTATGGAAAACACTATGGTGATTCCTCAAAAAAAAATAAATAGATGCGAGCCAGCCATCCCACTATTGTGTATATATCCCAAGAAATATCCAAAGGAAATGAAATCACTATGTCAAAGAGATATCTGCACTCCAATGTTCATTGCAGCATCATTCACAATAGCCAAGACATAAAATCAATCTACATGTTCATGAAAAGATGAATGAATAAATAAAATGTGGTATATATACACAATCAAATATTATTCAGCCTTTACTAAGAAGGAAATCCTGTCATTTGTGGCAACATGAATGAACCTGGAGAAAATTATGTGAAGTAGAATAAGCCAGGCACAGAAAGACAAATCATGACCTCACTTATATAAAGAGTCTAAAAACATTGAACTCATAGAAATAAAGAGTAGAATAGTGGTTATAAGGGGCTGGGAGTGATTGGTTGAGAAAATATTAGTCAAAGGATACAAAATTCCATTTAGACCAGAGGAATAATTTCAGTAGATCTATTGTACAACATGGTAACTATAGTTAATAGCAATCCATTGTATTCTTGAAAACTTCTGAGAGTAAATTTTAAGTGTTCTTACCACAAATAATAAGTATGTGAAGTAATGCATAGGTTAATTAGCTCAATTTAGCCATTCCACAATGTATACATAGTTCAAAACATGTTGTATATAATAAATATATATAATTTTTATTTATCAATTTAAAAAGTACTCATAAGATATAACTCAACCTTGAATTTCATTTTTTCTAAACTAGGGCAAAGGAATTCATGTGAAAAATAAAAAAATTTTCAGAATACCAGAGACTAAGAGCATTTACATTCACAGGCCCTCCCTGAAAGAACTACTAAAGGAAACACTTCAGCAAAAATACAATTAAAAACATAAAGCAAGATAAGAGAATAAGAAGCAATAGTCAGCAAAACCTTTATAAACTTGTGGGTAAATGTAAATAAATGTTAAATTATTTATAATTATAATTTACTAATTTGTGAAAAGTATAAAAAATAAAACTGATCATAATAGACAAAAATCACATGAAATATTAGTCTGGAGGCTGAAAATTGAAGTTTAAAACTTTCTAAGACTCCCTTAAGTCATTCCAAAAGTAAAGAGAGAGGCTGTTCAGTTTTAAATACTGTAAATTTAAGAGTAAACATACATTATAAGGACAACCTGTATAAAAATAAAAATAGAATATATAACTTTCAAAACAGCAAAGGGGAAAAAAAAGAATCCTTTATCCACGGCTATTAAATACACATTCTTTTCAGGTATATTTGATGTGTTCGCAAATTGACACACAGGTTAATTAAAAAATCAAAAGAAGTTTTAGCAAATTCTAAAGAATTCATTGTAAATAAAAAATTCCTGCCATGTTATTAAAGTTGAAATAAATAGGTTTAAAAATGTTTACTGCTGTTTCTTTGTGATGCCATAAAAAACTGCAAGCAACTTAAAAGTCCAAAAATGGTATAATAAATCAATAAATTATGGTATATAAGTATAATTGAATACCACAGAGGAGCTAAAATAAATTAAGCAGAACTATATGTCAATGTAAGTAGATTTCCAAAATGGTGTTAAGTGAATGAGGCTGAATGATAATTACATGGTAAATCTATGGATATTTATGTTACTATGAAAACACATAAAAAGCTTTATTTTTTGTGATAGAACATATATATATAGCCTTAAAATGTCATATATACACAGATATATATATATATACACACACACACATATGCCTTAAAATGTCAAAACATTATTGGAAGGACATGCACTAAAATAATGTTAACACTGGCTCTGAAGATGTAGGAAGATGTTTGGAGCTGTGGAGAAGCTGTACATATAACGTTCTGTTCTCAAGAGGCACTAGTTTCATTATTAAGAACACAGCCTCTGGGGCTGGACTGCCTGGGTTCAAATCTTGATCTTGCTATTCTCTGCTTCCCAATTTCCTCATTTGTAAAATTTAGTTAATAATATTTCCTACCCAACTAGGGTGAATCAGACAAACTAATACATGTAAAACACTACAACAGTGCCTGGCACACTGCAGCCTCTCAATAAGTAAATGTTAGCTTTTATTTTTTAGTTGATAATTTGTAAAGGTAATAAATGAAAGATGAGAAATTAGAGAGAAAATTATAGACAACGCTTTGGAAAACTTTGGCCATGAAAAGCAAAGGAAAATGGTTTATCACTAATGCAGCATGTGGGGTCCAGGGAGAGTTTATTTAAAATGGGAGATACTCAATTGTGTTTATAAACTCATGAAAATGAACCAAATACAGAAAAGAGAGGAAATGGCAAAAGGACAGTTTTTGATGAGGATAGAAGAAAAGGGCTATGGCACACATGGAAAAATAATTCTTTGAGTGGAAGAGAAACAAACTTTCATTGTTTCTGGAAAGGAGAAAATAGATATGGAATTTTGTGAGAAAAGTCTGATGAATTTCCCCTTTGTTAATTTATGTTTTCTCAATGAATTTGATTCAAGGTCTTCAGTGGGAGTTTGAAAAATGAAAAAATGTGAGAGTCATGTGATGAATGGAGGCATGAGTTTACTAGAAAAAAGCAAGAGAATGGCATGCCAGTGCTAAGTTTACACTGAGAGTGGTGTCTTAGTCTGTTTGGGCTGCTATCACAAAATACCTTAGACTGGACAATTTATAAACAACAGAAATAGATCACTCACAGTTCTGAAAGATTCCAAAGTCTCATCTGAGATAATGCAACTCCCTTCCGCCTATGAGCCTGTAAAAAAACCAAAAGCAAGTTAGTTACTTCCTAGATACAATGGGGGTACAAACATTTGGGTAAATACACCCATTCCAAATGGGAGAAATAGGCCAAAACGAAGGGCCTACAGGGCCTATGCAAGTCCAAAATCCAGTGGGGCAGTCAAATCTTAAAGTTTCAAAATGATCTCCTTTGACTCCATGTCTCAAATCCAGGTCACACTACAAGAGGTGGGCTCCCATGGCCTCACACAGCTCTGCCCCTGTAGCTTTGCAGGGTGTAGCCCCCCTCTCAGACACTTTCACAGGCTGGCATTTAGTTTCTGCAGCTTTTCTAGGTATTGAGTTTCTGCAGCTTTTCTAGGTGCATGGTGCAAGCTGTCAGTGGATCTACCATTCTTAAGTCTGGAAGATGGTGGACCTCTTTTTGCAGCTCCACTAGGCAGTGCCTCAGTTGAAATTCTGTGTGAGAGTTCCAACCCCACATTTTCCTTCTGTACTGCCCTAGCAGAGGGGCCCATGAGGGCCCCACCCCTGCAACAAACTTCTGCATAGACATTCAGGTGCTTCCATACATCCTGTGAAATCTAGGCAGAGGTTCCCAAACCCTAATTCTTGACTTCTGTGTACCCACAGGCTCAACACCACATGGAAGCTGCCAAGCCTTGGGGTTTACACCCTCTGAAGTCATGGCCAAAGCTCTATGTTGTCCCCATTTAGCCATGGCTGAGACACGGGGCACCAATTCCCAAGGCTGGCTGCACAAAGAAGCAAGGCCATGAGCCTGGCCTAGAAAACCGTTTTCCCTCCTAGGCCTCTGGGCCTGTGATGGGAGGGGCTGCTGTGAAAGCCTCTGACAATCCATTTTCCCTGTAGAGACATTTTCCCTGTAGTCTCAGTTATTAACATTTGACTCCTTGTTACTTATAAAAATTTCTGCAGCCAGCTTGAATTTCTCCTCAGAAGGTGAGTTTTCTTTTCTATCACATCATCAGGCTGCAAATTTTCTGAAGTCTTACGCTCTACCTCCCTTTTAAACATAAGTTCCAATTCCAAACCATATATCTGTGAATACAGAAAACCAAATACTTATAACAGTACCCAAGCCACCTCTCGAACACTTTGCTGCTTAGAGATTTCTTCTACCAGATGCTCTAAATCATCTCTCTCAAGTTCAAAGTTCCACAGATTTCTAGAGCAGGGGCAAAATGCCTCCAGTCTCTGTTAACATAGCGACAGTCACCTTTGCTGAAGTTCCCAACAAGTTCCTCATTTCCATCTGAGACCACCTCATGGACTTTATTGTCCATATCACTATCAGCATTTTGGGCAAAGCAATTCAACAAGTCTCTAGGAAGTTCCAAACTTTCCTACATTTTCCTATCTTCTTCTGAGCTCTCCAAACTGTTCCAACCTCTGCCTGTTACCCAGTTCCAAAGTCACTTCCACATTTTTGGGTATCTTTACAGCAGCTCCCTATGCTACTGGTACCAATTTACTGCATTAGTTATCACATTGCTGCAAAGATACTAAACCAGAGACTGGGTAATTTATAAAAGAAAGAGGTTTAATTGACTCAAAGTTCAGTGTGGCTGGGGAGGCCTCACAATCATGAAGAAAGGCAAAGGAGAAGCAAATACACATCTAACATGGTGGCCGACAAGAGAGACAGCATATGAAGGGGAACTGCCCTTTATAAAACCATCAGATCTCATGAGACTTATTCACCATCACAAGAATAGCACAAGGAAAACCCACTCCCATGATTCAATTATCTCCCCCAAGTTCCCTTCCACAACACATGGAGATTATTACAGTTCAAGATGAGATTTGGGTGGGAACACAGCACAAACTGAGGGAATGTATTCTCTTACCAGGTCCACAAGGGGGTGTAGGCAAGAACTTCCCAGCACCATGCCCCCTTCTCATCTCTCTCCATCCTGAAGATTTAACGGTCTCTGTTTTAATTTTCACGGGCATGGAAAGAATCAAAAGTCAATCACTCCAGCGGAAGTTCTAAGGAACTCCTTTCATTGGCCAGGGGTCTTGGAGAAAGTAGGGGTTCCTCTCAGGTTAAGAGTCCCCTTCTTCCACACCCTGTTGGACTCCATATTTGGATCCCCTTCCACACACACACACTCTCTCTCTTGTGTGGAAGTTCTCCCTCTTCTTCTCCTTTTTTTTCTCTTTCTCTACCTAAATAAAACCACCTTTCTGCAAAAACTCTGTTTGGGGTCTGGTATTTACTTTGCAAGCGCACCTGGTCCCCTCTCTCATTCTTGAGAGAACAAGAGACCAATAACCTTGGAGAAACATCCTCTCAGGGGAGCTGAGGGCACCCGTGAAACCCAACAAAACCATATCAAGCACTAATCTCATTCATGAGGGCTCTGTGCTCATCATGTAATCACCTCCCAAAGTTCCCACCTCTTAATACTACTACATTGGATTGGGATTGTTTCTAAATCAGTTTTGGAGGAAGACAAACATTCAGGTAGGTGGTGATCACAAATTTATGTTTACTCCAACCTGCCTGCCATATGGCTTCTCTGTGCAACACTTGGATGTATGGGCATATGCCTGGAGAAGATGGAAGGTTAGACCTTACAGGGGTATAAATTTCCCAGAGTACAATCATAATTACTCATTTATATAACAAATTGTATAGCTATTTTAATGGATTCAAAGTGTGTAAGGAAGAAAAGTGAAAACAAGAGAGGGCTGAAGAATAGGTTTCATAAATAATTGAGGAAATAAACTAAAAATATAGGACATCTTGTTCAGGGAATGAAATGTATGAACTTATGATTTTGAAGCTGGAGCAGTAGAGAGAATGGTGAATTGGAGTGGAGGAATATTCATCGCAGGTGAAATGGCTAAGGCACTACATGACCAGAATAAGGGTTAAACCATCAATAGGATGTTGAAGATACTCAAAATTGAAATGGAATAGATGGAACACTGTGATCAGGTTTGTATTTCAGAAAGATTCCTTCAGCTACCATGAGGAGACTGGATTGGAAGATATCGGCACTAGAGAAAGGAAGACCATTGCTGAAATCCTGAGATTATGGTGATTCAGACTAAGACAGTGATAGGGAAGATGGAAAGAAATCGATGTTTTCCAGAGAAACTGAGGTCATAGAAGTATTAGGCATGTGACTGGCAGTAAGGAAGGAGTCAAGGCATCAGAATCATGTGACTAGGGCAGATGCTATTGCCATTCTCTGAAACAGGAAAAAGAAGAAAAAGCTGATCTAGGAACCACCTAAACCACTAGCGATAAATCGCCTAATCCATATGAGTATAAATATGTCACAGAAAAGACAATAATTAACATCTCCATATTAAAATTCCAGCTCACATTTACAGTTTGAATGTTGATAATACATTTTCGTGGGAGCCCAGTGGTTTGATACAGCTTCCATAGCAGCAGCACACAATGAAGGCCTTCAAGTCTAGAAGAAAACCTAAATTATTAATAAAGTTGATCTTGACAAAACCACTCTGCCTGAAGATTAAAGGAGTTCCAAACATCATAAAGATTAAATATTAAAATAAATTACTTCAATTTCTTAACAGACAAGGCAATACTGGTTTTTAAATTTACATTTAAAAAATCAGTTAAAAAGCATAACATCAGTGAAACTTGGTTGAATTAATAAAGAAATTAACATTGTGCTCTGCAACAGACAACCTGAATATTAAAAATCTTTAATAAATGAATATATAATTTTATTGCCTAATGTACTTTCTCAGTGACTAGTTCACGTTTACAAGTTCATATGAACTGTGAGCGCAGACATTAGGAAAAGCTCTTTTTCTAGAAAGTTACTTTCATACATCTCTACTTTCTATATGCTGAATCTCAACCTTCTGAATCTCATGGAAAAATCAACATATCAACCTATATAGTAAGAATTTGTGATTCACTCAAATCAAAATCCAATATCCATGTTAATTACTATGATTTAATTATAGCCTCTTCCCCATTTCCAGAATATTTATGAATTATTCTTTGTGTAATCCCAAGGTACATTATTAATGCACATCAAAGGACAGTTTAGTTATAAATATTAATGACCTTCACAAAGTAATTTGGGCATGAAATTTTATAACGCAGTCATTTTTTTGTATTTAATTCCTCATATTGCTTGATTATAGATGAGTTGCAATTAGGCATGAGTGTTATTTTATTCTTTTTTGGTGGTAAGTTAGAAATTACAGTATTATAATAATCAAATTTTTAAAAATACAACATCATGTAATCCATGACATTCTTGAAATTTCCATTTGGTTGTAAAATTTGTTTTTTGTCATAATTAAGTACATAATGAATTAAGGGCTGGAGAACAGTTACTTTATGATATTTACAAGAAGTAATTTATATTATTGAGAGGAAGTAAGAAATTTTTGGGTTTATTGTCTTTTAGGTTCTGGGGTACATGTGCACGTCATGCAGGACTGTTGCATAGGTACACGCATGGCAATGTGGTTTGCTGCCTCTATCCCCCTGTTCCCTATATCTGGCATTTCTCCCCATGTTATCCCTCCCTGATCTCCCCACCCTCCTTCTGTCCCTCCCTTGGCCCCCCACAACAGACCCCAGTGTGTGATGCTCCCCTCCCTGTGTCCATGTATTCTCATTGTTCAGCACCCGCCTATCAGTGAGAACATACAGTGTTTGACTTTCTGTTCTTGTGTCAGTTTGCTGAGAATGATGGTTTCCGTATTCATTCATATCCCAAAAAGGACACGAACTCATCATTTTTTATGGCTGCATGGTATTCCATGGTGTATATGTGCCATATTTTCCTTGTCCAGTCTATCATCTATGGGCATTTGGGTTGGTTCCAGGTCTTTGCTATTGTAAACAGTGCCACAATGAACATACCTGTGCATGTGTCTTTATAACAGAATGATTTATAATCCTTTGTATATATACTAAGTAATGGGATTACTGGGTCAAATGGAATTTTTATTTCTAGGTCCTTGAGGAAGTACCACACTGTCTTCCACAATGGTTGAACTAGTTTACACTTCACCAACAGTGTAAAAGTGTTCCTGTCTCTCCACATCCTCTCCTGCATCTGTTGTCTCCAGATTTTTTAATGATCACCATTCTAACTGGTGTGGGGTGGTATCTCAATGTAGTTTCGATTTGCATTTCTCTAATAATGAGTGATGATGAGCATTTTTCCATATGTTTCTTGTCCTCATATATGTGTTCTTTTGAAAAGTGTCTTTTCCTATCCTTCGCCCACTTTTGGATGGGTTTGTTTGTTTTTTTCTTGTAAATCTGTTTTAGTTCTTTGTAGATTCTGGAAATTAGCCCTTTGTCAGATGGGTAGATTGCAAGACTTTTTTTTCACTATGTTGGTTGCCGGTTCACTCTAATGGTTATTTCTTTTGCTGTATAGAAGCTCTGGAGTTTAATTAGGTCCCATGTATCTATTTTGGCTTTTGTTCCCAATGCTTTTTGTGTTTTAGTCATGAAGTCCTTCCCTGTGCCTATGTCCTGAATGGTTTTGCCTAGGTTTTCTTCTAGGGTTTTTATGGTGTTAGGTCTTGTGTTTAAGTCTTTAATCCATATGGAGTTAATTTTAGAGTAAGGTGTCAGGAAGGGTACAGTTTCTGCTTTCTGTACACTGATAGCCAGTTTTCCCAACACCAGTTGTTAAACAGGGAATCCTTTCCCCATTGCTTGTTTTTGTCAGGTTTGTCAAAGATCAGATGGTTGTAGATGTGTGGCATTGCTGCCAGGGCCTCTGTTCTGTTCCATTGGTCTATATCTCTGTTTTGGTACCAGTACCATGCTGTTTTGATTACTGTAGCCTTGTAGTATAGTTGAAATCAGGTAGCGTGATGCCTCCAGCTTTGTTCTTTTTGCTTAGAATTGACTTGGCTATGCAGGCTGTCTTTTGGTTTCTTATGAAGTTTAAGATGGTTTTCTCCAGCTCTGTGAAGAAGGTCATTGTAGCTTGAAGGGGATAGCACTGAATCTATAAATTACTTTGGACAGTATGGCCATTTTCACGATATTGATTCTTCCTAACCATGAGTACGGAATGTTTCTCCATCTGTTTTTGTCCTCTCTCATTTCCTTGAGCAGTGGTTTGTAGTTCTCCTTGAAGAGGTCCTTTACATCCTCTGTTAGTTGTATTCCTAGGTATTTTATTCTCTTTCTAGCAATTATGAATAGGAGTTTGCTCATGATTTGGCTCTCTGTTAGTCTGTTATTGGTGTATAGAAATGCTTGTGATTTTTGCACATTGATTTTGTATCCTGAGAGTTTGCTGAAGTTGCTTACCAGTTTAAGGAGATTTTGGGCTGAGATGATAGGATCTTCTAAATATATAATCATGTCATCTGCAAATAGAGACAATTTGACTTCCTCTTTTCCTAATTGAATACGCATTATTTATCTTTCTTGCCTAATTGCTCTGGCTAGAACTTCCCATACTATATTGAATAGGTGTGGTGAGAGAGGGCATCCTTGTCTAGTGCCAGATTTCAAAGGGAATGCATCCAGTTTTTGCCCATTCAGTTTGATATTGGCTGTAGGTTTGTCATAAATAGCTTTTATTGTTTTGAGATAATTACCTTCAATATCTAGTTGATTGAGAGTTTTTAGCATAAAAGCTGTTGAATTTTGTTGAAGGCTTTCTCTGCATCTATTAAAATAATCATGTGACTTTTGTCTTTGGTTCTGTTTATGTGGTGGGTTACTTTTATAGACTTGCATATGTTGAACCAGCCTTGCTTCCCTGGAATAGTGCCTCCTTGATCATGATGGATAAGCTTTTTGATGTGCTGTTGCAATTGGTTTGTCAGTATATTATTGAAGATTTTTGCATCTATGTTCATCATGGATATTAGCCTCAAGTTTTCTTTTTTTTGTTGAATCTCTGCCAGGTTTTGGTATCAGGATGATGTTGGTCTCATAAAATGATTTGGGAAGGATTCCCTCCTTTTCTATTGTTTGGAATAGTTTCAGAAGGAATGGAACCGGCTCCTCTTTGTATGTCTGGTAGACATCAACTGTGAACCCATTTGGACCTGGACTTTTTTTGGTTGGTAGGCTACTGATTGCTGTCTCAACTTCAGCCCTTGTTATTGGTCTATTCAAGTTTCAACTTCTTTCTGGTTAAGGCTTGGAAGGATGCAAGTGTCCAGGAATTTATCCATTTCTTCTAGGTTTACTGGTTTATGTGCATAGAGTTGTTTGTAGTAATCTCTGATTGTAGTTTGTATTTCTGTGGAATCAGTGGTGATATCCCCTTTATCGCTTTTTATTCCATCTATTTGATTCTTCTCCACTTTCTTTTTCATTAATCTGAATAGTGATCTGTCTATTTTGTTGATCTTTTCAAAAAACCAGCTCCTGTATTTACTGATTTTTTTTGAAGGGTATTTTTATGTCTCTGTCACCTTCAGTTCTGCTCTGATCTTAGTTATTTCTTGTCTTCTGCTAGGTTTTGAGTTTTTTTATCTTGCTCCTCTAGCTATTTCAATATTGATGATAGGGTGTTGATTTTAGATCTTTACTCACTTCTCATGTGGGCATTTATTGCTAAAAATTTCCCTGTAGACACTGCTTTAGATGTGTCCCAGAGATTCTGGTATGTTGTGTCTTCAGTCTCCTTGGTTTCAAAGAACATCTTTATTTCTGCCTTCATTTCATTGTTTATCCAGTCGACATTCAGGAGCCAGTTGTTCAGTTTTCATGACACTGTGTGGTTCTGAGTTAGTTTCTTAATTCTGAGTTCTAATTTGATTGCCATGTGGTCTGACAGAGTGTTTGTTATGATTTCCATTCTTTTGCATTTGCTGAGGAGTGATTTCTTCCAATTATGTGGTCAATTTTAGAGTAGGTGCAATGCGGTGCTGAGAAGAATGTATATTCTGCGGATTTGGGGTGATTTCTGTAGATGTCTATTAGGTCCGCTTGGTCCAGATCTGAGTTCAAGTCCTGGATATGCTTGTTAATTTTCTGTCTCATTGATCTGTCTAATATTGACAGTGGAGTGTTAAAGTCTCCCACTATTATTGTGCGGGAGTCTAAGTCTCTTTGTAGGTGTTTAAGAACTTGCTTTATGTACCTGGGTGCTCCTGTATTGGGTGTGTATATGTTTAGGGTTGTTAGTTCTTCTTGATGCATTAATCCTTTGACCATTATGTAATGCCCTTCTTTGTCTCTTTTGATCCTTATTGGTTTAAAGTCCATTTTATCAGAGACTAGGATTACAATTCCTGCTTCTTTTTGTTCTCCATTTGCTTGATGAATCTTCCTCCATCCCTTTATTCTGAGCCTATGTGTGCCCTTGCATGTGAGATGGGTTTCCTGAATACAGCACACTGATGGGTCTTGACTTTTTAATCCAATTTGCCAGTCTGTGTCTTTTGATTGGGGCGTTTAGCCCATTTACATTTAAGGTTAATATCGTTATGTGTGAATTTGATCCTGCCATTTTGATGCTAGCTGGATGATTTGCCTATTACTGGATGCATTTTCTTCATTGTGTCGATGGTCTTTACCATTTGGTACGTTTTTGGAGTGGCTGATACTGGTTGTTCCTTTCCTTGTTTAGTGCTTCTTTCAGGCACTCTTGTAAGGCAGGCCTGGTGGTGACAAAATAGCTCAGCAATTGCTTGTCCGTGAAGGATTTTCTTTCTCCTTCACTTATGAAGTTTAGTTTGGCTGAATACGAAATTATAGGTTGAAAGTTCTTTTCTTTAAGGATGTTAAATATTGGCCCCCACTCTCTTCTGGCTTGTAGCGTTTCTGCAGAGAGAGCCATTGTGAGTCTGATGGGCTTCCCTTTGTGGGTAACTCGACCTTTCTCTCTGGCCGCCCTTAGCATTTTTTCCTTCATTTCAACTCTGACGAATCTGACAATGATGTGCCTTGGGGTTGCTCTTCTTGAGGAATACCTTTGTGGTGTTCTCTGTATTTCCTGGACTTGAATATTGGCCTGGCTTGCCAGGATGGGGAAATTCTTCTAGATAATATCCTGAAGAGTTTTCCAGCTTGGATTCATTCTCTCCATCACATTCAGGTACACCTATCAGACATAGAATAGGTGTTTTTTTGTTTGTTTGTTTTTTATTGCATTTTAGGTTTTGGGATACATGTGAAGAATATGCAACACTGTCGCATAGGTACATACATGGCAGTGTGATTTGCTGCCTTCCTCCCCATCACCTATATCTGGCATTTCTCCCCATGCTATCTCTCCCAACCCCCTGCTGTCCCTCCCCTATTTCTCCCCAACAGACCCCAGTGTGTGATGCTCCCCTCCCTGTGTCCATGTGTTCGCATTGTTCAACACCCACCTATGAGTGAGAACATGTGGTGTTTGATTTTCTGTTCTTGTGTCAGTTTGCTGAGAATGATGGTTTCCAGGTTCATCCATGACCCTACAAAGAACATGAACTCATCGTTTTGATGGCTGCATAATATTCCATGGTGTATATATTCCACATTTTCCCTGTCCAGTCTATCATCGATGGGCATTTCGGTTGGTTCCAGGTCTTTGCTATTGTAAACGGTGCTGCAATGAACATTCTTGTGCATGTGTCCTTATAGTAGAACAATTTATAATCCTTTGGATATATACCCAGTAATGGGATTGCTGGGTCAAATGGAATTTCTATTTCTAGATCCTTGAGAAATCACCACACTGTCTTCCACAATGGTTGAACTAATTTACACTCCCACCAACAGTGTAAAAGTGTTCCTATTTCTTCACATCCTCTCAAGCATCTGTTCTCTCCAGATTTTTTAATGATTGCCATTCTAACTGGCATGAGGTGGTATCTTAATGTAGTTTTGATTTGCGTTTCTCTAATGACCAGTGATGATGAGCATTTTTTCATATGTTTGTTGGCCTCATGTATGTCTTCTTTTGTAAAGTGTCTGTTCATATCCTTTGCCCACTTTTGAATGGGCATGTTTTTTTTCTTGTAAATCTGTTTTAGTTCTTTGTAAATTCTGGATATCGGCCCTTTTTCAGATAGGTAGATTGCAAAAAAAATTTTCCCATTCTGTTGGTTGCCAATTCACTCTAATGACTGTTTCTTTTGCTGTGCAGAAGCTGTGGAGTTTGATTAGGTCCCATTTGTCTATTTCGGCTTTTGTTGCCAATGCTTTTGGTGTTTTGATCATGAATTCCTTGCCTGTGTCTATGTCCTGAATGGTTTTGCCTAGATTTTCTTCTAGAGTTTTTATGGTGTTAGGTCTTATGTTTAAGTCTTTAATCCATCTGGAGTTAATTTTAGTGTAAGGTGTCCAGTTTCTGCTTTCTGCACACTGATAGCCAGTTTTCCCAACACCATTTATTAAACAGGGAATCCTTTCCCCATTGCTTGTTTTTGTCAGGTTTCTCAAAGATTGGATGGTTGTAGATGTGTTTTGTTGCCTCCGAGGCCTCTGTTCTGTTCCATTGGTGTATATCTCTGTTTTGGTACCAGTACCATGCTGTTTTGATTACTGTAGCCTTGTAGCATAGTTTGAAGTCCAGGAGTGTGATGCCTTCCGCTTTGTTCTTTTTGCTTAGAATTGACTTGGCTATGCAGGCTCTCTTTTGGTTCCATATGAAGTTTAAGGTGGTTTTTCCCAGTTCTGTGAAGAAGGTCATTGGTAGCTTAATGGGGATAGTGTTGAATCTGTAGATTACTTTGGGCAGTATGGCCGTTTTCACAATATCGATTCTTCCTAACTATGAACATGGAATGTTTCTCCATCTGTTTGTGTCCTCTCTTATTTCATTGAGCAGTGGTTTGTAGTTCTCCTTGAAGAGGTCCTTTACATTATTTGTTAGTTGTATTCCTAGATATTTTATTCTCTTTGTAGCAATTGTGAATGGCAGTTAGTTCTTAATTTGGCTCTCTTTAAGTCTGTTATTGGTATATAGGAATGCTGGTGATTTTTGCACATTGATTTTGTATCCTGAGACTTTGCTGAAGTTGCTTATCAGTTTCAGGATTAGGTCTTTTCACATAATCCCATATTTCTTGGAGGCCTTCTTCATTTCTTTTCACTCTTTTTCTCTGTTCTTGCCTTCTTGTTTTATTTCATTGAGTTGGTCACCAATCTCTGATATCCTTTCTTCTGTTTGGTCGATTCAGCTATTGAAATGAGTATGCTTCACAAATTTCTCTTGCTGTGTTTTTCAGCTCCATCAAGTTGCTTATATTCTTCTCTAAGCTGTTTATTCTAGTTAGCATCTCATCTAACCTTTTTTCTAGGTTCTTAGTTTCTTTGCATTGGGTTGACACATCTTCTTTTAGCTCTGAGAAATTTGTTATTACCCACCTTCTGAAGCCTGTTTCTGCCAATTCATCAGATTCATTCTCCAACCATCTTTGATCCGTAGCTGGTGAGAAGTTGTGATCTTTTGGAGGAGGAGAGGGGTTCTGGCTTTTGGTGTTTTCATCATTTTTGTGCTGGTTTCTTCCCATCTTAGTGGCTTTATCTATCTGTGGTCTTTGTAGTTGGTGACTTTTGGATGGGGTCTCTGAGTGCACATCCTTTTTTTTTTTGATGATGAAGTTATTTCTTTCTGTTTCTTAGTTTTCCTTCTAACAGTTGGGCCCCTCTGCTGTAGGACTGCTGGAGGTCCACTCCAGATCCTGCTTGCCTGGAGATCACCTGCAGGGGCTGCAGAACAGTAAAGGTTGCTGCTGGTTTCTTCTTCTGTTATCTTTGTCCCAGAAGGGTACCTGCCAGATGTCAGCCTGATCATCCTTTATGACGTGTCTCTTTAGGTATACGGGGGTTGGTGAGCTGCTTGAGGAGACAGTCTGTCCCTTATAGGAGCTCAAGTGCTATGCTGGGAGCTCCGTTGTTCCATGCAGAGATGCTGGGAAGGTACCTTTAAGTCTGCTACAGCAGAACTCATAACCGCCTCTTTTCCCAGGTGCTGTCCTAGGAAGACTGGCTTAATTTATAAGTTCCTGTCATGCTGCTGCCTTTTTTCATAGATGCCCTGCCCTGCACAGAGTAGTCTAATCACAATCTGCCAGCAGAGTTGTTGCTGAGCTGCTACAGGCTCTGCCCCGCTGCTGTGTGAACTGCCTCGGTAGTGGCAGACTGCCTCAGTAGTGGTGGTCACCCTTCCTCCCACTGAGCTGGACCATCCTGGGTCCAGCTGCACTTCCTGGGAAGAGCATTTCAGATTGCTGATTTTGTTGGGGTGGTAACTGCCGAGCCAGGTGGCCTGTCTCCGCCTCCTCCCTTTCAGTTGAATGGGTGGCTTTGTCTCCCAGGCATTCCAGGTGCCAGTTGAAACGGCTGCCCAGATTTGTGTGTTTCTGTGCACCAACCTGGCACAGGCTGAAACTGCTGCGCTGAAAAGTCATGGCACTTTTTGGCCCAGGAATATTCTGGTCTATGGGCTGTGAAAATTTGTTTGGAAATGCAGTGGGCACTCACCCTCTGCATTGTTCTTGCTGCGAACTGCACCTCAGAGTTGTTCGTAAATGGCCATCTTGGATCCCACCATCAGAAATTTTTAACATAAATGTAATTCAGATCTGCTGGACCCCTTTTCCATTAGTCTTATAAAGACAGGGGTCTCTGACACAAATTTTTCAATAGTTATTAAAGAAATCCAGTCCTTTCCTTCCTCATTTATAAAACAATTGTTTAAGGATATGTGAACTTCTTAAGGCACTTTACTTTCAGGCTTCCATGACTAATTATCAGGGTAGCTATTTATAACTATTGTAGTTTTAATAATTTGTAACTGTTTCTCAATTATTATCATATGCAAAACAACATGGCAGTACATTCCAGGAAAGTTTGCCAGTAAACCTTACTTATCATTTTACTGTTTAGAGTGCTAAAATTTAACAAGGATGTTAACAACCTAAAGAGCTCTGAGAGGGCTAGAAATGAACTAAAATTTAGTATACATATATATAATTTTTAGAAAAGTGATTTATTCAGGTAAAGAAAGAAAAAAAGGAGAAGAAGAGAGAAAGCTTCCACAAAGATTATGGAAGGAGACCTCAGAGGGGAAATCCCAGTAAATATTTTTAATAAAGATTTCCATATTCTGAATTAATTTCCCCCAAGTAATTAGAAGATGCTCAGTAAAAATAATATTTGAAATTGTATTAATGTTTTTCACCATTTGGGTTGCTCCTACCATGACACAGCAGAAAACATGGATATAAAGTGCATTATAATAAGTAGCATCCATTGGGGGCTGGCAATGTGCTGGCCATTACGCTAAGCACTTTGTTATATATTATCTTTATCAGTCCTTATAATTAACCTATGAATTGAATACTATTATTGCTCCTATTTGAGAGATGAAGAATCTGATCCTTGAACAGGAGTTTGCCAGGGTCTCCAGAGCTGATCTCCAGAAGGCCACCACTCTTTAATCCCTCCTTTTTCTTCTCTCCAGGCAGGATAGGATAGTGGTTAAGAACACAGACAGGATGCTCTCCCCAGTTCTTCTGTCGTCATCTTTAAAGACAAGATATGCCTCATGGTCGTTTAAACAAGAAACTAGGGAACAGGCTAAATGACTGCATAGGGTCCTTTCTGAGTCTGACCCAATCATCATCAAGAAACTTGATCCTAGCATCATGAATGCTCTTGACTTCCAAAGTCAATAGTAGCAAAGGATGATTCACAATCAACAGGATGCAATCAGAAAAGTGCAGTCACTTTCTTACAGCCTTTTTTCTACTCCGAGCGCCCAGTCCTTAGAGCCTCTGTCTGGCCACACTTTTCACAGCCAAATATAGCCTCCTTGGTCAAAGGACACCAGTTCCTGAGATCCAGTGAAAGCAGACCCACTTTTACAGAAATTTTTCATTCATCTTAGGAAGCACTAGGGATTCTACTTGCCTCAAGACTGCTCATTTTTATTTCTGTCCTAGTAGAATGTTTATTAAATTTTAGATTTCAAAAGCTGGAATAGCCTACTAAGGTTATCTGCTTAACAACTCTAACTCCAGGCAAAAATGTCCTCAGCATCTGTTATCACTGTGTTTCAACATACCTGTGAATATTTCAGGGACGGAGTCCAACTAGCTTATAGAGAAAAAACCATCTGAACTTACCACAGCTCTAATTATTAGCATCCTCATTCTGAGACATAATATGCTTCCTTGTTATTTTCAACAATTACATCCAGGCAAATCTCTCTATCAACCCTTCAACTTTTGAAGACAGCAATCAAATCTCCTTTTAGTCTCAAATACTCCTCAGTTCCTTCAGACACTTCTCATTTAACATGAATGGTAAGACCTTCTGCCAATTCTGTCAGCCTATTATGTCAGTGCTATTGTTTGTATGTGCTTCCCCTAAAATGTTGGTGTTTCAGTGTGATAGTATTAAGAGGTGGGGCCCCCTTTAAGAGGTAATTAGTCCATGAGAGCTCCTTCCCTTATGAATGGGATTAGGTAACCTTATTAATAATAAAAAATAAAAAAACGTTTGACAGAGGGGGTTGATTCTTTTTCCACTTCCACATCTGCCATGTGGGGACACAGTCTTCCTCCCCGCTGGAGGATGAAGTGTCAAGGTGCCATCTTGGAAGCAGAGAGCAGCCCTCTTTAGACAACTGAACCTGCTGATACCTTGATCTTGGACCTCCCAACCTCCAGACATCAAAAAAATAAATTTCTATTCTTTACAAATTATCCAGTACCAGGTATTTTGTTACAGCAATGCAAAATTGAACAAGAGGGTCAATTATCTTCTTAAAATGTGTCCTGCCCCCACAACTGCTCATAATGCAGATCTGAAACATCACCTAATGAGAGTCAAGTACAATGGAGGTAATACTTTATAAAGCTGGACATAGTGCTTTCAGAGATGCAACCTAAGACTGTATTGGAGGCTCAGGCAGACAAATTACACAAGTCAGTCGTAGAGCTCACAAAGTGCTTACTGTGAATCCATGTTAAGGCATTTACAGTTGTTTCGTTATGTTGTATGTGGTATGAATTATCAATGATTTAAGCAGCCTCCAGCTCTACAGCCAAACCTTGTACCCAAAATTTACTTTCCCATTTTTTTAACCTATAAATTACTAGGATCTTGCCTTTGTATAAAACTAAAAGCTCAGATATATTGAACTCTTATTATGTGTTGTGCCAACCACTGATATGCCTGATCTCCACTCAGCCCCACAGAATAGGGATTACCTCATCACATCCATTTTTTTAGATGAGGAAAGTAAGGCTGAAAGAGATTAAGTGACTTGCCCAAGGTCACCAAGCTAGGAAATGGCAAATCCAGGATTTAAGGCCAGTTGTGTCAAAGCCCCAGAGGCTCCATGGATCTTGTTCTCTCTGTGTCACATCAGTGCCATCCTCCAGCATGTTCTGTTTTGCAGTCACAGCTGCTTGTATTCTCCTATTAAGTTACAATGTAGAGCCCTCTGAATCCATTTGGAGATCTGCCCAGCTCTTCTCTGATCCTCCAGGAATTGTCTGAAAATAGCAGAAAGCTAACTTGAGACAGACTGAACCACCACTATAGAATGAATACCTCAAGCTGTTTATTATACTTTTAGTACAAGCAATATTAAGTACAATAAATTATCAGTAGTATATACACAGTACTAGTGTAATTAATGCCTATTTCTTAGTCCATGAGAACTCTTGTCCAGCTGCCTAAGACAAACTGTCTCCATGATGAAATATTCTGGATTTTTTTTTTTTGTTTTGCTCAGGTTTTCCTGAGTCTCATCTGTTCCTGTCATTTGACAGCCTGCTAAGGGACATTCCCAGCCAAGTATCTGGGATTTGATACTTCCGTCCAACGTTAGCAGTCTCTACATCTGCAGTTGTAAGTACATGATATTTGTCAACAATATTACTAAAAGCCTTTCCTTCTCTCCCACATGCTTTGCAAGACAGTCCTAGTGCTAATTTTGTATCTTGTCAGTTTGTGAGGCTGTGGCTCTGTTGACTAGGGATCTCTGGTTCAATTAGCTGTGTGTTTCGTCCCACTCCTTGACAAGAAGAGAGGTTATGTTAACTCCTCCATGTGGTGGAAAGAGAAATCTTAAAAATTGGATGCCAGCTAAGACAGATTCCCCATTGGGCAAAATTTCAATGAAATCATACTTCCTCTGTATCAGAATTCAACATCTTTGGGGAGTGCAGTAGGCCAAAGTTTTGATAGTTTAACCTATGGCTTGCATGGTTTCTCAATTAATGATGTTACCACATTTTACCCAGTGGAAGAGAGATGATTTTTCCTAGTATAAGACCAGAGTACAGTAACCAAAAGTGGGAGGAATGCGCATTTTATGACCAGTGCTTATGTGGGTTACTTATGCAACATTGAGTTGCCTCATATGCAATGATAATTTTCTCATTCTCTCCCACATCCCTCCCCATCTTCTGACAAATTACATACACTGTGAACTAACAGCTTGATATACTTCGGCCATGTCCCCACCCAAATCTCACCTTTAATTGTGGTAATCCCCATGCATCAAGGGTGGGGCCAGGTGGAGATAATTAAATCATAGGGGCAGTTTTCCCTCTACTGTTCTCGTGGTAATGAATAAGTTACAAAATCTGATGGCTTTATAAATGGCAGTTCCTCTGCATAAGCTCTCTTGCCTGCTGCCATGTAAAATGTGACTTTGCTTCTCCTTTGCCTTCCGCCATAACTGTGAGGCCTCCCAAGCCATATGGAATTGTAAGTCCATTAAACCTCTTTCTTTTATAAATTACCCCATCTCGGGTATGTCTTTATTAGAGTATGAGAACGGACTAATAAAAAGCTATAAAAAATGTAATACAAAATCAATAATACATTACACTGTGCAGTGGACAATTATTTCTTTGGGCTGATAAGCACACATTACTCCCACTTTTGGTTACTGCATTCTGGTCTTATACCAGGAAGTCTTCTCTCCTACACTGGGTAAAATGTGGTAAGATCATTAATTAAGAAACCATGTGTAGAGAGAGATCCAAGATGGCCGATTAGGAGCAGCTGAGGATTGCAGCTCCCAGTGAAAGCGTGGAGGGTGAGTGCACGCCACATTCCCAGACGGATTTTTATTGCCCACCGACCAGGAGATTCCCAGGGGGAGGAGCCCCACGGGTCGCCAGCGCACCTGGTTTGGCCGGCGCGGCTGCTTTCGCCGGTGTGGCTGTTTTCGCCTGGCCTGCGCGAGCGTTTTCGCCACCGCTGTTTGGAGCGGCGCTGCGGCGCAGCAGTTCCCAATACAAAATACGTGGGTCCGGGTGCCGTTTTAGCTGGCAATTGGAACTCCGGGAAGGCAGAGCCGCCCATTCATTTGATTAAAAAAGGGGACTGAAACAGACAGCCAGGCCAGGAGATTTCCCAGGCAAAAAATCGCCAGAGCCTGCGGTTTCAGCCGGCGCAGTGGGTCACCGCACGGGAAATCATACAGATCCCAGCGCCTTTTCAACAGGCAGCTAGAACACCTGGGAGACAGTCGATCATTCAACTAAAAAAGACGCTCTGAGGCAGGGAGCCAGGTGATCAGGCTCGGCTGGTCCCACCCCCACAAAAAAACAGCCATTGGAAACTCTCGGGATCGAGAGTTTCACAGCAAGCACAGCTGAACCCGGGACGGTCCAGCTCTGTGGGGGAGGGG
>PVKV010017929.1:0-46254 GCA_004027835.1 Alouatta palliata
TTTTTTTTTTTTTTTTTTTTTTTTGTATTTTTAGTAGAGACGGGGTTTCACCATATTGACCAGGCTGATCTTGAACTCCTGGCCTCATGATCTGCCCGCCTCGGCTTCCCGAAGTGCTGGGATTATAGGTGTGAACCACCACGCCCGGCCTCTGGCAGGTATTTCTTACATTGAGAAAAATATTGTCGATTCAAAGGAAAAACCATCATTGGTAATGCATTTGAACCCAGTGATGTGGATTGCAGTTTCTGTTAACACTGTTTTCCCAATGTTGCATAGCTAGTAATATGTATGTTGGGTTGTCCAAACTGTATACCTGATGTGTTAGGAGTGTGTCTGGCTTTTACAAATGATATTTTATTGTTGTTATTTTACTTTTATTTTACAGACAGGGCCTCACTCTGTCGCCTGGGCTGGACTGCAGTGGTGTAATCATTGCTCACCGCAGCCTCCATCTCCTGGGCTCAAAGAATACTCCTGTCTCAGCCTCCAACTAGCTGGGACTACAGGCTCAAGCCACCATGCCCAGCTGTACTGCTGTTGTTTTTAAAGTAAAATACAGAGAAACACATGGTAATCAAAAAATCAAAGTGTACGTTAAAAAAAAAATTCCTGAAAGTCATTATATGTATTTTAAGTCATTTCCATGAATTTTAATGTCATAAATCAGTCATTTAGTGTACATATTCCCAAAAGAAAAGGCAAAATGTGGCCAGTTGTAGTAGCTCACGGCTGTAATCTCAGCATTTTGGGAAGCTGAGATGGGTGGATGAGTTGAGCGCAGGAGTTCCAGACCAGCCTGGACAATATAGTGAGACCACGTATCTACTAAAAACATCCCCCCAAATTGGCCGGGCATGGTGGTGCGCACCTGTAATTCCAGCTATTTGGTGGGCTGAGGCAGGAGGATTACTTAAGCCTAGGAGGTTGAGGCTTCAGTGAGCCAGGTTTGTGTTACCATGCTCTAGCCTGAGTGAAATTGAGATCCCGTCTCAAAGAAAAAAAAAAAAGACCAAATAAAAGTTAAGATATGTTCAGTTTATTTGGTGCCTACCTGACTCTCATTTTCAGTTTTTTTGTTTTAGGTTCCAGCCAAGGAAGCTGGGGTTTCTTACCATATCCACTCTCTCTGCACCCGATCTCCCAACCCAGGAGCTACTCATTGCCCATCACTTTCTCTTAACATCCCCTTCCCACCCTCATCCCTAAATGCTCCCCTTTTCCTCGGTTAAAAATACCTGTGATGCAAAAGCTAAGAATACATGAAACCTAGGCTGGAAGAGGAACAAGGAATTTTTCTTAAGGAAAGCTAAGCCGGTTTACATAATTAAAAGTTGGGAGGAAAAAAGGGAAGTGAGGGAAAAAAAATAATAATAAAGGGAAAGAAGGAGGAAGGGAAGTAGGGAGGCCAGAGAAATTGACCTGCATATTACGGGGTAAGACTGTCTTCCTTGGTTAGGGGATATGTGAGGTCAGAGGGCTGATGGAGCCAGTGAGATGGTAGAACATTGTGAAAAGATAATTTAAGAATTATTTCTGGGATATATTTACTGGATAACTTTTAAATTTTTTATTTTATTTATTTTTAAAGATAGGTTCTAATTCTGTTGCCCAGGTTGAGTGCAGTGGCATGATCAAGTTGACTGCAGTCTTGAACTCCTGAGCTCAAGCAACTCTCTTGCCTTAGCATCTTGAGTAGCTGGGACTATGGGTGCAAGCCACCACACCCAGATAATTTGTAAAATTTTGTGTAGAGATGGGGGTCTCACTATATTGCCCAGGCTAGTCTGGAACTCCTGGCCTCAAGTGATCATTCCACCTCAGCCTCTCAAAGTGCTGGAATTACAGGCGTGAGTCACCACACCTAGCCAGATGGATAACTTTGAATGTTTTAGAACCTAGGCAAGGTTAAAAGACGGGAAATAGTTTAAAAAACTAATACTGGCAGCCAGGCATGGGGGCTCACGTCTGTAATCCCAGCACTTTGGGAGGCTGAGGTGGGAAGGTCACTTGAACCCAAGCATTTGAGACCAGCCTGGGAAACACAGGGAGACTTCTTCTCCACAATAAAATAAAATAAAATTAGCTAGGTGTGGTGGTGCATACCTGTGGCCTCAGTTACTCTGGAGGCTGAAATGGGAAGATTGCTCGACCCAGGAGGTCCAGGTTGTGGGGAGCTGTGATGGCATCACGACACTCCAGCCTGGCTAACACAGCAAGACCCTGTCTCCAAAACAAACAACGCACCAAATAAGCAAAAAAACAAACTAACATTGGTTGTTTCAAGGATGCCTCTTTGCTTTTTTGTTTGTTTGGGGTTTTTTTCTGTTTTTTTTTTGAGACAGTCTCACTCTGTTGCCCAGGACTGTCATGCAGCACCCCTGACTTCCCTGCCCAAGTGGACTCAGGTTGATTTACAGGCCTTGCTCTGGCTCCTTCCTACGGGCCCTCTTCTTAAGAGCAGATGATGCAGCCGGGCATGCATCTAAGACCCTGGAGGGTGATGCATAGCCAGGCTGGAATGCAATGGTGCGATCTCAGCTCACTGCAACCTCTGCCTCCTGTGTTTAAGCAATTCTTATGCCTCAGCCTCCTGAGTAGCTAGGATTACAGGTGCCTGCCACCATACCTGGCTAATTTTTGTTGTATTTTTATAGAGATAGGATTTCACCATGTTGACCAGGCTGGTCTCGAACCCCTGACCTCTTGCCTTGATCTCCCAAAGTGCTGGGATTACAGGCATGAGCCACTGTGCAACTGGCCAAAGATGCTTCTTTGAATTTGGCTCTGTGCCACAAGCAGTACTTCAGGCCTAGAGGCCCAGCAGGAGCATCCCTGAGCATAGCAGGGCCTTGCTCTGAACTTCTTTCACTGTAGCCTCTGGGTGGGGAGATGCAGCCCAGGTGCTCTGCCCACCCAACAGTCACACGGCCACTGTCTAGACCAAGCTTCGAAATATGCAGCACCCTTGACTTCCCTGCCCAAATGGCCTCAGGTTGATTTACAGGCCTTGCTCTGGCTCTTTTCTGGGGGTGCTCTTCTTAAGAGCAGATGGTGCAGCCAGGCACGCACCCAAGACCCTGGAGGGTGATACATAGCCCAGAGCTCCCGTGGAAGGGAGGTGCAGCACATGATCCTTCATTGAAGAGGAAGAGGAGTGCCTCATGCCCTCACCCTCTGGCTTGTCATGCTAAGGAGACGGAGAATTAGAAACTGAAGCCTGGCCTTCCACATATGCTAGAGATAGGTTTATCTAGCTAGAAAGATTGAACATAATCTATTTAGCAGCATGTTAGCTTGGTTTGTATTTATACATTTAGTCATATGGTATGTGGGTCTCTACCCATAATTGTGTCCTGAGCCCACAAATAACAGGGGCACCCATGCACCTGACCAAACGGAACCATGTGCCTCCAAGATGCCTAAGGATTATCCTTCAAACAAAGACAGAAGCTAGAGTGTTACCTTTCTGATGTATTTCATCTATTTAAAAATCCCCTTGAGGAAGCACTACAGTCTTCAGTCTGTAGTGACGTGCTGCTAAACCCCGCCTCCACACCTCTTACCTGCTTGACCTCCTTGACCTCGGGCAAGCTTCTTCACCTCTCTAAGACTCATCGGAAAACTGGTTATAACAGGATTAAGTGAGCACATCCTTTGCTGGGCGTAGCAGCTCACACCTATAATCCCAAAGCTTTGGGAATTGAGGTGGAAGGATCCCCTTAAGACCGGAAGTTCAAGACCAGCCTGGGCAGCCTACAGCATAGCAAGACCCTGTCTGCAAAAAAATAAAAAAAGAAAGAAAGAAAAAGAGAACATCCGTGAGGCACACTTAGTACCATGCCTGGTACACAGCAGGTCTCCTTGAGAGTGGCATTTAAATTCACTTCTGTCTTTGACCTATTTCCACATTATCATTCACGTTTTAGGCTAAAGATGTAGAATCGTTGAGCTGAAGGAATATATAGTCATTTTGTAGAACATACTCTCTGGGTGAACAAACTTCATCCCGTTCCAGGTGGGTCATGAGGGGTAGTCACTTATCTCAGCATCCTCAGTTATAAGACGGCAGTAATAGCAGCAACTAAATCACTGTACCATTATAAGGATAAAATTAGAAAAATACACAAAAATGCCATCCAGCAAGTTGATTATTTTCTCCAAGTGTTGTGCCTCAAACTTACATTGAACTTCATTCTCTTTTAGATGATTTCTCTAATTTACCGGGATTCTGAATGTTAATGATGTCTGCCAAATGAAAGTGAAATTTTATTAGCCCAGTGTGGTGGCACCAGCCTGTGGTCCCAGCTCCTCATGGCAGGCTGAGGTGGGAGGATCGTGAGAGCCTGAGAGTTCAGGTTGCAGTAAGCCGTTATCGTGTCACTGCACTCCAGCTTGGGAGATAGAAACAGACTCTGTCTCAAAAAAGAAGAGTGAAATTTGTAATTATTTGGTACATTTAGAATTGTTTTAAAACATTTTTCTGCATTAAGGGAAAAACAAATACTTTCTTCCTTTCTACTCACATGCTCAATGAAATGTAGACTACAGAAACACCAGATGTATGTAAGGTTTTTTCCTACACACCAACCAACTGGGTGCCCTGTAATTCAATTGAATTCTGACACTATCTACATGGAGGAGCATCAGATCCCACAAAGTGAGGTCTCAGTCCCCAAAGACTCCCCCCTTCTTCAGATGCCAATCTCAAGTCCCGGCCACCCATTCTACTCACTAACCACAAACTAGAGCTCCAACAGTCCCCACTTGGGTACAACTAATTTGCTAGGACAGCTCCCAGAACTCAGAGAAACACTTATATTTACTGGTTTGTTATAAAGGATATTACCAAGCATGCACAGATGAAGAGAGGCAGAGGGTGAGTTTTGGAGGAGGGAGAGCAGGGCTTCCATTGTCCCGGAAGTTTTCATGGAGTTTAATCTCCAGTGCCCTCGATGACCCGTTTCCTGGAGGCTGGTGGGAGGGGCTGAATGTTCTGATACTTTAGTCCTCCAATCACTTGTTCTTTCTAATGACTGGCTGGCCCCATCTTGAAGCTAGCTAGGGACCCTGCCATAAGTCACCTTATTAGCATAAACTCAGGTGTGATCAAAAGTGCTTGTGGAGCCAGGCCCAGTGACTCGTGCCTATAACTCCAGTATTATGGGAGGCTAGGTGAGAGGATCACTTGAGCCCAGGAGTTCAAGACCAGCCTGGGCAACACGGTGAGACCTTGTCTCTTAAAACAAAAAATTAGCCAGTCATGGTGATGTGCACTTGTAGTCCCAGCTACTTGGGAGGTTGAGGTGGGAGGATCACTTAAGCCTGGGAGTTCAAGGCTGCAGTGAGCCGTTTGTGCCCCTGCGTCCAGCCTGAGTGGCAGAGCAAGACCCTCTCTCAAAAGAAAGTTCACAGTGGTGAATTTTTTTTATCACTCATGAAATTCTGAGGTGTTCAACAACTTGTACAAGAACCAAATATTATAACAGAAGATGCTCCTATCACCATTATCACTTGGGCAATTACAAGGGACAAAGCCCAAATGTGTTTCATATTATACCAGTTTGTCTCATGGTGTGACTGATTTTATTTTCACTAGAGAGAGTTGTGTTAGCTTCTGCTTTGATTTCATTTATATGGCTAGTGCTCACCTTTCGGACTTGGACCTTCAAATGTAAAATGTAATTATCGCCCACACAAAATCTTACAACTATTGTGTTGTTTCTGGCACTCTTTTTCCTTTCATTTCATGTCAGACAGGTAATGTGCTGATGTGGTAACCAGGTTCAAGGGTGGCAGGTTTCCCTTCCTTCCTTCCTTCCTTTTTTTCCTTCCTTCCTTCCTTCCTTCCTTCCTTCCTTCCTTCCTTCCTTCCTTCCTTCCTTCCTTTCTTTCTTTTTGGACAGAGTCTATCTCTATTGCCCAGGCTGGAGTACAGTGGTGAGATCATGGCTCACTGCAGCCTCCACCTCCTGGGTCAAGGGATCCTCCCACACCTGTCTTCTATATAGCTGGGACCACAGGTGCACGCCATCATGTCTGACTAATTTTTGGATTATTTGTAGAGACAAGGTCTCACTTTGTTGCCCAGGCTGGACTCAAACCCCTGGGCTCAAGCCATCCTCCTGCTTCAGCCTCCCAAGGATGGGAGGGATCAATTTCACTTGAAGTCACAGTAAAATGCGACAAGAGATCTGAGAAATGTGCTTACTGGAGTCTCCGGACTGTTTCTTGAGCCATCACATGCATCTCTTCCTTTCTTTCTGGAAGATCACTTGATGAAGAGAGGTGAGTCCAGGTCACTCATAGACACAGCCACATGGAGCTCGACTGTGCCCTGGCAGCAGACATGCAGAGTCCGAGGCCAAGAGCAGCAGGAATAGAGACTGACGTGACATTTGAATTGGGACTGGTACAGTTTGGAGAGATTCAGTGCCAGACACTCAGATTGACTTTCTTCCCCTCTTCCAAAGGCATTATTTAGTAGTCTGTTTACACATCTAGCACTTGCTTACTCTAATAATAGCCATGAGCCTGAATCACCCTCGTCACTGCATGTTACACGGAGTCATCAGCTGTTTCTATGACTGGCATGGTTGATGTTCAGCGCTATCTGGAAACCTCTAAGAATGCGCAGGGTAATCAGTGATTTTAATCTTAGCTATGCGTGACGTGAGGGATCTTCTATTTATTTCTATTGACCTGTCTTTAAAACACATTGTGTGATCATCAGAAGAATTCCACAGAAAAACTTCAGTTTGAATCCCTATGCAGTATATATGTAACTATATACATATGTGACTTAAATATATTAAGAGAAAGTGTATCTTAATATTATTACTGCTATACATGCAATCAATTTGCTGACATAATTGAGACAAATACCCGTAAATGAGAACTTATTCAGCGGGCTTCTGGGGTACTAAGAATATTCAGTTTCTTGATCTGTGTGCTAGCTCCATAAATATATTCAATTTGTGAAAATTCACTGGACAAAAGACTTATAATATATGCCCCTTTCTGCATTGCGTTACACTTGCTCAAAGAATTTTAAACATTTAATATGTAATCTTAGTTTTCTAAGGACAAAATTGAGCAATTGCAACAGTATACAATCTACATATGACAGTCCATATTTGAGCTACATCCAAAGTCAAATGATTTTTGAAAATTTTGCCAAGTCAAACCCAATAGACCTAAATCTCTCATTTAAAGGGGACTCTGTTTTATCTCTCCCAACTTCCCCCCTAAACAAAGTTAACGTTTCTCATCTCCTCAGAATTACGAAGGTGTAATAAATCAAGTTTAAAAATAATCCTCTCTTTAGTCATATATATTTTGTTGTAAAATTCCACATTTTTTGGAACGTGTGGGAAAATAGGCTCTGTAATTCACTGTTGATGGAATATAAATTAGTATAAATTCTTCCCAGATCAATTTGGAACTGTCTATAAAAATGTAAAATGTTCATGAACTTGATCAAGCAACTTTAGAATTATTCCACATCGACATTAGCCCGCCGGAAGCGGAAGTCAGGTGATTGTCGGATTCTAGCGGAAGTGGCTCCGTTGCCTTGGAGAGCTGGAGTGGTCTGGAGTTCCACGGCGTGGTGGGCCAGAGGCCACCTCTCCTATTGCCTCTCAGTGTCTCGCCGGGGGGGTTCGTCCCGAACTGGATAGAAACAGCCCTTGGCGGATTTAAACAACCTAAACATTAAGCAATACAGCTGCCTCAAATCTCTGGGAATTTCAGAATGACTGACACTGCCCAAGCTCTTCGAAACTTTGAAGAGATGTTTGCTAGTAGATTCACAGAAGTTGACAAGGAGTATCAGGAATACCTGAAACGCCCTCCTGAGTCCCCTCCAATTGTTGAGGAATGGAATAGCAGAGCTGGTGGGAACCAAAGAAACAGAGGCAACCGGCTGCAAGACAACAGACAGTTCAGAGGCAGGGACAGCAGATGGGGGTGGCCAAGTGACAATCGATCCAATCGGTGGCATGGACGATCCCTGGGTAACAATTACCCGCAACACAGACAAGAACCTTACTATCTCCACCAATACGGACATTATGGTTACAACCAGCGGCCTCCTTACGGTTACTACTGATAGAAATGTTGGCAGCTTTTAGTAAAAGCATTTACTCTGTTACCATGACAAAAGTTTGGGTGTCTTCTGTTGGTCATAGTTTTACATCTGATTTTAGAGAATGGATTACTGATTTTTTGGAAGTTGACACTTAAAAAAAAAAAAAGATCTTACCTGCGAGATGCGATGGTTGCTGAGAATACCTGAAATTGTGGATTATGTTGCTTGACTTCTACCTCAGAGTCTTCTTTGTCTGATGATGTAATAGCGCTTTGAGTTTGGTATATTTTTCTTATTTGACCTCTAGGAGTTCTTCGTTTTACATAGAAATAAAAGTCTTAAAATAGAAAATGTTTGCTTTTACTTTGTAAGGTAAGAGAGTATCCATATGCTTAGATGTGCTCCTTTCTGAAATTCTAGAGGTTAATATAATCAGCTCATGAATGCACAGCTATGCTTCTTGTGATAGACTGTACGTAACATCAGCAGTTGAAAGGTTAAACAATTGCTTGTGTTATGTGACTGTGGTATTTTGTGATTCCTCAATCTGTAGATAATGAGCCAGCTCCACATTTATTTGAGTCTCTTTTTAGAGCGAAATCAGTAATAAAACTGTAAAATAAGGTAGGAATCATTGTCAGTTTGTGTCTTAATCTGGTGGTGGTTGGGATTAGGGCACACATCATCCTATACAAACGCTAAGGCTTTTCGCTAACATAGCAGGTCAAAATTCACACATACAAAAGTTTAACTCTGTACTGTTCAAACTTTCCTTTTTAATCCTGTAAATAATGCTGCATTTTGATTGTTTCACTTTTTTGGTATTTAATATGGGCTGATTGTACAATGTTATATTCACTTCCAGATGCACACCTCTGCTGCTTTCTCTTCTATAAATAGTGATGCTATAAACTTCCTTTCACAGAGATCATTCTATTTCAAATCATTTTCAAGTTGACCAAGACAACTGCAGTCCCAGCTTTGGAGGACACTTAGAATGTCCATATGCCAGTTGGAAACATAGTTATCAAACAATGAATCACACAATTTTTGACTATTACACATTTAATTTAAAATTACAAAGCCTATATCCCAGCACTTCACAAGGCCAAAAAAGGAGGATCACTTGAGTTCAGGAATTCCAGACCAGAGTGAGACCCCATCTCTACAAAAATATAAAAGGCTGAAGTGGGAGGATCACTTGAGCCCTGGAGGTTGGAGCCTCCAGTGAGCCGTGATGGCACCACTGTGCTCCAGCATGGGTGACAGAAAAAGACCTTGTCTTTAAAAAAATAGAAAATAATAAAATAAAATTACAAAAGAAACCAATAACAAATTAGTTGAATTATTTTAATTATCATTTCATTTCAATGAAGAAGCATAGGTAGAACACGTTTAGAGAAAATTTAGAAGACATGAATAGGGATATTATGTCTGAATAAGGTTATGAAGACTATCACTTAGGATACTTCTTCCTTTTTTTCTTTTCTTTTTTTTTTTTTTTGAAACAAAGTCTTACTCTGTCACCCAGGCTGGAGTGCAGTGGTGTGATCTCAGCTCACAGCAACCTCTGCTTCCCAGGTTCAAGCAATTCTACTGCCTCAGCCTCCCAAGTAGCCGGGACTATAGGCGTGTGCCACCACACCCGACTAATTTTTTATTTTTGTTAGAGATGGGGTTTCACCATGTTGCCAGGCTGGTCTTGAACTCCTGACCTCAGGTAATCTGCCCACCTCGGCCTCCCAAAGTGCTGAGATTATAGGCGTGAACCACCACGCCTGGCCAGGTTACTTACTTCTTAAGAGGTAGGGTCTTGCTATGTTGCCCAGGCTGGAATGTCATGGTTATTCACAGGCTTCATCCTTGAACTTCTGGGCTCAAGCAATCTCCTGCTTCAACCTACCCAAGTAGCTGGGACTATAGGTATGCACCACCATGCCTGGTTTAAAATGTTTGAATTTTTAATGATTACTTATAAGTCTGTGGCTGAATTAATATGTACATAGCACATTTCTAATTGTCTTTTTTAAAATTATGATAGAGTCTCACTCACAAGTTGCCCAGTTTGGAGTGCAGTGGTGAAATCGTAGTTCATTGCAGCCAGGAGTTCCTGGCCTCAAGTGATCCTCCCACCTCAGCATCCTGAGTAGCTGAAATTACCAAGCTAATGCTTTTTTTTTTATTTTAATTTTTAATTGTCATTTTTTAATGTTTTGAGATGAGAGTCTCATTTTGTTGCCCAGATTGGTCTTGAATTCTTGGCCTCAAGTGATCCTCCCAACTTGGTCTTCTAAAGTTCAGGATTATAGGTGCGAGCCACTGTGCCCGACAAAATCATCTTCTTAAACTAAATTCACAGGGATCAGAAGTAACTCTGATGTTATTTTGGTTTAGTAGATACTTCTGTTATAGCTGATGAATAGGCAGTATGCAACTGAGGCCAAAACATGCAAATATAACTGCATCTGTGTGTATAAGCCACTTAGGACAGGAAAGCAATACTAAGAGTCAGCTCCTTTTAGATAAACTAGATAATAAGATTAAGATACAGAGTGAAAAGCTGGAGAGGCAGGCAGGTAAACTGTCACTGACCAGACACAATTCTCTCCAAAGAGACCTGGGAACAGTATTTTTTAGATGGTTATGCAGAAAGCCCTCTTAATCCGAAATCCAGGCGTGAAAAATCTGTGTGGCAAGGGTTAGTGGCATGAATCAGTTAGTCCCAGGGGATGGGGTGGCGGGGGGGCAGATGTTATATTGTGTCATCATTATTCAAGAAATGTGCATCTGCGTTACTGTTTTACTTGGGCACTTTGTGTCCCAAGATTCCTTGGTCAGGCCCGGTGGCTCATGCCTGTAATCCCAACACTTTGGGAGGCTGATTCAAGAGGATAGCATGAGGCCAGGAGTTGGAGATCAACCTGGGTAACATAGTGAGATCCTGTGTCTACAAAAGAAAAAAAAAGTGAAAGATTATTTTACCATAAGGGGATTTCAAAAAATTATTTGTCTGTTTTTAATTCCATAGGGTTGGCTGGCTGTGTGTTACATCAAAGGCGCTCAAAAGGGAAAAATGTTCTTTAAGGTTGTTATTTATATTTGTTGACATTTATTGATTGCTTTTGATGGGCCAAGCACAGTACTAAACAGATTTTGTGTGTATTGTCTCATATCATCCGTGAAACATACGAGCTAGATACTAATATTAAACTCATGTCAATCATCCCAACAACCCTATGAGTGGTTGCTATTATAAGAACCATCTCACAAATAAAGAACTTTCCCAAGGACACATAGTGAATAAGTGGGAAGAGTCAGGGTCTAAACTAAAGTTTGTTATAATTCCAAGCTTGAACTCTTATCCAAACTGCTCTGTATATAAAGAAATACAAGGTAAAGGCTCTCAAATGCATGGCCTCAGGAAGAGAAAGCCTCATCTCACAAGCATAAAGCTGCACGGACCTTAAGAGATATCTAGACCAACTTCTTGATCATCCAGATAGGGAAACTAAGGCACAAAACTCTTGGTCACACACTTAGTAGCAAAGCCAGGAAGGCTGAGCAGGACTTTCTGACTCCGAGGCCACTTGTTTTTCCATTCCTCTCTGTACTTGTGTACATTAGAAGAGTACCTGCCAACAAAAGGATGATTGTGAACTGGGTGCAGTAGTGCGCAACCGCTCTCCCAGCTACTTGGAAGGCTGAGGTGGGAGGATCGCTTGACCTCAGGAGTTCAAGACAAGCCTGGGCAACACAGCAAGACACCATTCCTATAAATAAATAAATATATATATATATATAATTTTTGAGATGGGGTTTCACTCCGTTACCCAGGCTGGAGTGCAGTGGTGCAAACTCGGCTCACTGCAGCCTTGACCTCCAAAGCTCAAGGGATCCTCCTACCTCAGCCTTCTGAGTAGCTGAGACTACAGGCTTGCACTACCATACTAGTCTAACTACTTTTTTTATAGAGACAGAGTCTCGCTATGTTGCCCAGACTGGTCTTGAATTCCTGGACTGAAGAAATCTTCCCACCTCGACCTCTCAACGTTTTGAGATCACAAGCATGAACCACTGCACTTGACCAAAAAGTAATCGTAAAAAAAGAGGATGGCTCACACCTGTAATCCCAGCACTCTGGGAGGCTGAGGCGGGTGAATCACGAGGTCAAGAGATCAAGATCATCCTGGCCAACATGACGAAACCCCACCTCTACTAAAAGCACAGAAAATTAGCTGGGCATGGCGGCACGAACTTGTAGGCCCAGCTACTCGGGAGGCTGAGGCAGGAGAATTGCTTGAACCCAGGAGGCAGAGGTTGCAGTGAGCTGAGATCATGCCACTGCACTCCAGCCTAGCAACAGGGCGAGATTCCGTCTCAAAAAAAAAAAAAAAAAAGATGTTTGCAAGCTTTCCATTATTGGAAACTAATCTTTTCCTCCTCAGCATCGTCAGTTCCTGATCTCCCACCCTTCTTTTACTTAAGCTTAACCTTTTGTGTCTCTGAGCAAGAATTCCATGGCTAAAGCTATTACTGAAATATACCCATTGTTTCTAAATATTATCTCTAAAATTTCTAAATGTATAATCTAGACAAAATGTTTCACTAAGAGCACGCAGTTGCCATGGTATTCAAAGACAGCATCTACAGCACACAAACATATTCTTAATATAGTTGTTTCTGATTACAATAGAAAGCTGCAAGCAGCGAATTCAGGTAGGGTGAGGGGATGAACAAAATAGAACATAATTCGTGATTTTTTTGACTGTTTTCAAAACCATCATTCCCAACTGCTGCCAATATCATAATTGCCATCATCTGTAGTCACAGGGCTGGCATTTGCCACGGTTTACTGGGAGCATCAGGGGCCTGTGTTACTGTTAGCTACAGATAGATGATCGTCAAAACTACTTATTGACTACTTATATAGAGCAAGTGCTCAGTCATTAAACATGCAAGTATTGTCTTGTTGGGGTACAGAAGAGAATGTCACAGCTTGGCTGAGAGGAAAGGACTTTATTTCATTTATTTTATTTGTGTTTTGTTTTTTTGTATTTATTTATTTATTTATTTATTGAGACCGGGTCTTGCTCTGTTGCCCACACTAGAATACAGTGGTGCAATCATAGCTCACTGTAGCCTCCATCTCCCAGGCTCAAGCAACCCTCCCACCTTAGCCTCCTGAGTAGCTGGGACCACAGGTACATGCCACTACCTTGGGTTAGTTATTATGATATTTTGTCTTGAACTCCTGGGCTCAAGTGATCCATCATGCCCGGCCACAGCTGACACTGAAATGAATCACAGAAAAAAAATAACATAAAATAGGACTGGGGGTGGTGGCTCGTGCCTGTAATCCTAGCACTTTGAGAGGCGGAGGCAGGAGGATCTCTTGAGCCCAGGAGTTCAAGACCAGCATGGACAACATAGTGAGATCCTACCTCTACCAAAAATACAAAAATTAGCTGGGTGTGGTGGTGCTCTCATCTCAGTCCCAGCTACTCTCAGCCCCAGTTTCCGAGGCTGAGGCTGCTGTGAGCTGTGATAGCACCTCTGCACTCCAGCCTGGGTGACAGAATGAGGTCCTGTCTCAAAAAAAAAAAAAAAAAAAATTTAGCATCAGTTGTAAGGGAGGAACTTTATACAAAGAGGAGCCCCTGGCTTTCAGAAGCTGGCCTGATGGCAAAAGCTGCACCCTATTTCCCTCCTCTTAGACATAGATGATCTCACAGATCTCAAACTCTGACAAGGTTATCCTGAGACCATGACAGAATGAGACACAGCAAGCCTACTTCATAAATTTGTTCATAAGCCCTTACAAAAGCAAGGCCATTGTATGACCCACAAAATGCCAGATTTTTTCTCCTCTCTGGTTAAATGAGTGACTGCAGCTGGGCATGGTGGTGCATGCCTGTGGTCCCAGCTACTTGGGAGGCTGAGGTGGGAGAATTGCTTCAGCCTAGGTTTTTGAGGAACAGGTGGTGTCCAGTTACATGATTAAGTTCTTTAGTGGTGATTTCTGAGATTTTGGTGCACTCATCACCCAATTTGTAGTCTTTTATCCTTTATCAAAAGTTTAACAATATAAAAATTGCACATATCAGACTGGGCACAGTTCCTCACACCTGTAATTCTAGAACTTTAGGAGACTGGAGCAGGTGGATTGCTTGAGCCCAGGAGATAGAGACCAGCCTTGGCAATATGGTGAAACCCTATCTCTACAAAAAAAAAAAAAAAAAAAAAAAAAAAAATCAGCCAGTCTCATAAGCTGGTTTCAAGATAAATAAATAAATAAATTAATTAATTAAAATTTTTTTAATTGCACGTATCTGTGTCATTGTTCTAATGTCACGTTAATAAACAAAAATGTTAGTTGATACCAACAAGCAAGGATGTAACTAATATCGGGCACTTTAGCACCTTTCACAGCTATTATTGCCCACTAAAATTTAATAGTCTCCCTCTACTTATGTATGACGTTAATTGTGTGTTAAATTGATAAAAGTTGGGTTGTTAAAACTCTAGCATGTCATAACACTCTAATCATATGATTGATCTAATAAATTCCAGAAGTCTCTATGAGGTCATTGGCAGCCAATGAGAGCGCCCGTTGGCATGCAATCACCATGAGAAATAACTGTTTACTCCCTACCCTGTGCTCAGTACACACTGAGCATTGTCCCAAGAAAGATAAATGAATCAGTCCCTTTCTGGAGAGCTCATAGTGAATTACCGGTGAGATAACCACACTGCTAATATATTCCAAGCAAAGGAATTGGTGTTTAACTAGTTTGTGTAACCTTATGAAACTAGAACTTCATTCATCTTTTTAAAATATTAATAATAGCTCTGTCTCCATTTCTATCATACTGGACTCCTGGTAGAAACTGCTGCTTATGCCACAGCCTTCAGCAACACAGACACCGACGTCAGCAAGTCAGTCTCCATTTTTACTTTTATTATGCCTTGCTTGTGGATTTAGAAATTTATTAAGGCTGGGCACAGTGGCTCACGCCTATAATCCCAGCACTTTAGGAGGCCAAGGCAGAAGAATCGCTTGAGCCCAGGAGCACAAGACCAGCCTGGGCAACTCAGACCTCATCTCTACATAAAAATAAAAAATTAGCAGGGCAAGGTGGTGCACACCTGTAGTTCCCGTTAATCAAGATGCTGAGATGGGAGGATTGCTTGAGTCTGGGAGGTAGAGGCTGCAATGAGTCATAATCACACCGCTACACACCAACCTGAGCGATAGCACAAGACCTTATCCCCAAACCAAACAAATACACATACACACACACACATATACACACATGGATTATATATGCAAAACTCTTAGTTATCATTTATAAAATGAGGAGAAACGTAATAAACTATTTTAAACTTATGAAACATCTCTGAACTCAGTGGTATTGCCTGTATACTGGGAGTGAAGTGATTCTAAGTATCAAACTAGATCCCAGATGCTAAATTTCTTACAGAGGTTTTTCTTAAGATGGTTTTGTACGCAAAACTTCATTATCAGTGGTATAAATTTAAATGTGAGTAATATACAGACACTTCAGCACAGTTCACTGCTATTATTGTGAGCTAAAATTTAAGTCACTCTATGCTTATATATGATGTTAATTATGTGTTAGATTAAAAAATTTGGGTTGTTGAAACTCTAGCATACTAAGAACTTTTTGTATTAAGAGCCCACTTTTTAAATTTAATTTATATTTCTTGAGACAAGGTCTCACGATGTTGCCCAGGCTGGTCTTGAACTCCTAGGCTCAAGCAATCATCCTGCCTTAGCCTCCCAAAGTTCTGGGATTATAGGTGTGAGCCACCACGCTCAGCCCAAGACCCCACTTGCTATTCTTCACAAATATGCTTACTATAGTTCACTTAGGTATTCAAACAATTAATGATTGATCTCTCTCAACTAGATAAATACAATATTTATAGGATAATACACTCTCCTTTTAGCTGACAAAGTTTTCAGATGGGTCCTAGAAATTTCACTCAGGAAAAGCTCTAAAAGATCTTCAGAATCAACATGAATTAGACTCATCTTCATCACAGTAGATCTTGAGAATAGATCTCAAGATGTATTCATGAGATAAATGGAATTTACTTTCATCCCAGAAAAGTCTTTAGACCTAAAAGTTCAATATGTATGATACAACAATTAATAGTATGTCCTTGGTGGAACATGGTGGCTTATGCCTGTAAACCCAGCACTTTGGGAGGCTGAGGCAGGAGGATCACTTGAGTGCAGAATTTTGAGACCAGCCTTGGCAACAAAGCAAGACCTTGTCTCCACAAATGATTTAAAAAAATAGCCAGGCATGGTGGCCTGTGCCTGTGGTCCTGGCTACTCGAGAGGCTCAGGAGAGAGAATCACTTGAGCCTGGGAGGCCAAGACTGCGGTGAGTTCTCCTGCAATCCAGCCTGGGCAACACAGCGAGAACCCCTCCTGCCCCGACCGCCCCAAAAAGAGTATGTCCTCTGGAATAGAATTGTCTTAGGTTCAAGTCTCTGCCCTGTCACTTACTGTGTATTCTACGCTTTAGTTTCTTCATCTGTAAAGTGGTGATAATAATAGTACCTATATCATAAAGTGATTGTGAGGTTGAACTAAGTGAATACATGTAAAATTCTTAGAACAGTGGCTGGGACATACCAAGGGCTTAATAAATATTTGTCATTACTATGTGTGGTTTTTTTTTATCTAACAGTTGTCTTAAAAATAACATTTCTGGCTGGGCATGGTGGCTCACACCTGTAATCCCAGCACTTTGAGAGGCCAAGGTGGGTAGACCACCTGAGGTCAGGAGTTTGCAACCAGCCTGGCCAACATGGTAAAAACCCATCTCTACTAAAAATACAAAAAATTAGCCAGGTATAGTGGCACACGCCCATAATCCCAGCTACTCAGGTGGCTGAGACAGAATTGCTTGAACCCGGGAGGCGGAGGTTGCAGTAAGCCAAGATTGTGCTATTGCATTCCAGCCTGGGCTACAGAGTGAGACTCCATCTCAATAACAATAATAAAATTTCCAGGCCGGGCACTGTGCCTCACACTTGTAATCCCAACCCTTTGGGAGGCTGAGGCAGGTGGATCACTTGAGGTCAGGAGTTCAAGACCAACTTGGTCAACACAGTGAGACCCTGTCTCTACTAAAACTACAAAAATTAGCTGGGCATGGTGGTGCATGCCTGTAATCCCAGCTACTCAGGAGATTGAGGCAGGAGAATTGCTGGAACCGGGAAGAGGGAGGTTGCAGTGAGCCAAGATCTCGCCACTGCACTCCAGCCTGGGCAACAGAGCAAGATTCCGTCTCAGAAAATAAAAAAAAATTCTGGAGCTAATGGTAATCAGGTAATTTCCCAAGTAGTGGCTTGAGAAAAACTTGACTCCCTTCTCTGCCTGCCATTTTTTTTTTAACTTGTTTGTTTTTAAATAAAGGTCATTTGATCTTGCTTTTGTTATTGAGTAAACGGAGATCCACTGGAGTCCCTTTCTCCCTAGTGGGCTTTTCAGTAATGTGAAAACTGCTGTGTGGTTGAAACCTTGCTTTCTGAGATGAGCATTTTTTTCAGGTATCAATTAATGACCAATAGAATTTATTGACATACTGAGAACATTCAGCCTTTGTCTTTGCTATCATACTCAGAAGGAATCCGTTAGACTAATCAATACAAGGTTATAGTTGCCAAGTTGCAAAGTCCCATATCCCTAAGGTTGATGCAAAGCGACCACAGTTTTAGCAATGCTTCTTGACTCATCTTTTATCTCTGAGTCATTTGTCACCACCCAAACTCCTGCCAAAGTTAATCCCCTTCTGAGAAAATGCCCAAGTAAATGATACAGTGCGGTATTTTTGAGTCTCTGACCTCACTTCAAGAGTCAGAGAAAGAGAAAAATCTCTGTCTGGAAAAAACAAAAAGGAAAAGGAAAATCGCAGTCAAAAGGAGACCCCGCAGAAAAGGAGAAGTTGCTATTTTCCACCAACTATTTTGAGATCATTTGTTTCCCTTAATCCTGTGTTCTTTTGTTTTCTAAGCTTAGATCTGGAGGAGCATGAGTGCCTAGAATGAGCATGAGTGCCTAGAAGGAGAGCTCACATTCAGATTTGAAAGAAAAATGGAGTTAGCAATTCAAAATCTTTAACTAGAAACCATTTTAATGAGTGGTAAATCCTTACACTAGGCAGATTTAGAGTGACGGCAGAAGTTTTGTGGTGTGAGCAAATTCAGTGCAGTGTAGGTGAGGAAGTCTTAGGGAATGATAAGAATCCTTTGACTCCACATGGAAGATGACTCCCTTATCTGTCTGGAGATTTCTTCAGTTAAATGATAAATTTTAGAGCAATAACCTCTGACACCTAGAAGGAGGATGAAATAACATGCAAATTTAGTTACTTGGCTTTTATGAGAAAAATAGAAAGTTTCAACTTAATTCACTCAGTTATAAGGAGTAAACATTTTATTTAAGAAATATACAGAGGTTGGTGCCAGGCATGGTGGCTCACGTCTCTAATCCCAACACTTTCATAGGCTGAGGCAGGCAGATCACTTGAGGTCAGGAGTTCAAGACCACCTGGCCAATATGGGAAAAGCCTGTCTCTACTAAAAATACAAAAATTAGCTGGGCGTGGTGAGTGCCTTCCTGTAATCCCAACTACTTAGGAGGCTGAGGCAGGAGAATCGCTTGAACCCAGGAGGTGGAGGTTGCAGTGAGCCGAGATTGCGCCACTGCACTCCAGCCTGGGAGACAGAGCAAGACTCTGTCTCAGAAAAGGAAAAGAAAGTTTTTTAAAAAAGAAATTGTTATGTCATACGGTAACTCTAATATTTTTCCTTTTGAGGATCTACCAAACTGTTTTCCAAAGTGGCTGTGCCACTTCACATTCCCACCTGTAATGTACGAGAGTTTTAATTTCTTTAAATACTGGCCAGCACTTGTTATTGTCTAGTTCCTTAAGCTTTATTGAGACATAATTCACATACAATACAATTCAATCACTAAAGGTATTTAATATATTCACAGAGTTATCAACCATCACCATAACCAATTTTAAAACATTTTCATCATCCCCAAAAGAAACCTATACTCATTAGCAGTCACTCCATTTCTGTCAACTTTTCTATTCCTCAGCCCCAGACAACCACTAACCACTCCAGACCAGGTAACAGAATGAGACTCTGTCTCAAAAAAAAAAAAAAAAAATGAAAGTTTATTTTGCCAAGGTTAAGGACACACACCCATGACACAGCCTCAAGAGGTCCTGACTATGTACCCAAGGTGGTCAGGGCATAGCTTGGTTTCATATTATTTTAGGAGATGTTAGATATCAATCAGTATATATAAGATGAACACTGGTTACATCCAGAAAGATGGGACAACTCAAAGTAAAGGCAGGACAACTGGAAGTGGGAAGGCTTCCAGGTCATAGGTAAATAAGAGAAAAATGTTTGCATTATCTTGAGTTTCTAATTAGCCTTTCCAAAGGAAGCTATCAGATACACATTTATCTCAGTGAGCAGAGGGATGACTTTAAATAAAATGTGAGGCACATTGGCCCTAAGCAGGTCCCAGCTTGACTTTTCCCTTTAGCTCAGTGACTTTGGTGTTCCAAGATTTATTTGCCTTTCACACATTTATAATTATGTCTTTGTTCCAGCCCTCAAAATTCATGACAATTGAATAAATATTATTTTCCCCATTGTGTAGGCTCTGAAATGAAAACAAAGATGTAAGAGGCATTCATATATTTACATATAGTAATTGCATATTTCTGTTTTGGTTTGAGTCTTATTGGATGTATGTGAGCTTCCTCAAACTGAAAGGATGTATTGTTTTTATGAGAAAGTGCAAGTTCGTCCTTAAATGCTCATTTATTCAACCATCACTTTACTAATGGAAAGCCTAAACGAAGATTCAACAGGGAAGAGATAACCATCATTCCTTTACCTGAACCGTCTGTAATCTAGGAAATGGGCAAGTAACTGCATGATGCATTTATAACACTTCATAGGCTGTTAAGCTCAGGTTGCTATAAATACAGATGGGAGGCAGACTTGCAAACACGGAGCATCATTGAAATTGAGAACTTACGGATGAATAGGCATTACCCACATGAAGTACATTCGAGCAAAGGAAACGGTATGTACAAAAGCCTAGAGACTGAAGAGTCAGGGCTATTTAGGGGCATAATGTTGTTTCCTATGAGTGGAAAATAAAGGGGAGAAAGACAGTTGAGTGCTGAGAAAAGAGGGCTGAACCTAGTCACCAAGGGCACTGTAAACTGTATTAAGAAAAGCAATGGTAGGCTGGGCACTGTGGCTCACGCCTGTAATCCTAGCACTTTGAGAGCCCAAGGCGGGCGGATCACGAGGTCAGGAGTTCAAGACCAGACTGGCCAACATGGCGAAACCCCATCTCTACTAAAAAAAAAAAAATACAAAAATTAGCTGGGCATGGTGGCTCCTGACTGTAATCCCAGCTACTTGGGAGGCTGAGGTAGGAGAATTGCTTGAACTGGGACCCGGGAGGCAGAGGTTGCAGCGAGACGAGATCATGCCACTGCACTCCAGCCTGGGTTACAGAGCGAGATTCCATCTCAAAAAAAAAAAAAAAAAAGAAAGAAAGAAAAGCATCGGGGCCAGGCACAGTGGCTTCTCATGCTGCCCATAGTCCCAGCTACTCGGGAGGCTGAGGTGAATCAACTCCTGAGCCCAGGAGTTCAAGGCTGCAGTGAGCTATGATCGCATCACTGCACTCCACTCTGGGTGATAGGGTCACATAGGATCTTAAGCAGAAGGATAATAGTACGAGATTTGCACTTAAGAGACCATAATGATGATAATAATGATTGCTGACATTCCCTGTGTAAAGAATATGTCAAATAGTTTGCTAAATGTTTTACATCATACACTTTCTAACATATTTTTCAAGTAAAATCACTGTGGCTGACAGCAAAAGCTTTATAAATTAAAATAAAAAGCAGAAAAGAGAAACATTTTCATTTGCTTAAATAGGGCTTTGCTCCATAATTACTAGTGCAAGTGTGGCTTATATGAAGTGTGAACCTTGGCTAAAGAGATGATGATTTGACAATGTAAACAAACAGGGCACTTTTCATTCTGGGAACATAGAATTATTTGCAAAAAAAATGGTTAAATGTAGTAAGTAGGTTGCATGTATGTTTATTTTCTCATAGTGCAGGGAAAGAATTATGTTAGCTTAATAATTGTGTGTGTGTGTGTGTGTGTGTGTGTGTGTGTGTGTGTGTTTGTGTGTGTGTGTGTGTATACTGAGGTTAGTGGGGATTTGATGGAAAGTCCTTGGAAGAATATACAAATGGGCTGCGCACAGTGGCTCACACCTGTAATCACAGCATTTTGGGAGGCCAAGGCAGGCAGATCACTTGAGGTCAGGAGTTCAAGACTTGAGATCAAGAGTTCTAGGCCAACCTGGCCAACTTGGCGAAACCCCGTCTCTACTAAAAATACAAAAATTAGTCAGGGGTGGCGGCGCATGCCTGTAGTTATAGCTACTTGGGAGACTGAGGCACAAGAATCACTTGAGCCTGGAAGGTAGAAGTTGCAGTGAGCCAAGATTCTGCCACTGCATTTCAGCCTGGGCAACAGAGTGAAACTCTGTCTCAAAAAAAAAAAAAAAAAAAAAAGAATATTACAAACATTTACCTTAAGTCATGAGGGTATACATAAAAATTTTGAAAATACAGCCAGGTGCAGTGGCTCAGGCCTGTAATCCCAGCATTTTGGGAGGCTGAAGTGAGGTCCAGAGTTGGAGACTTGTCTGCAGCCTGATCAACATGGAGAAACCCCCTTTCTACTAAAAACACAAAAATTAGCCGGGCACAGTGGTGCATGACTGTAATCCCAGCTACTTGGGAAGCTGAGGCAGGAGAATTGCTTGAACCTGGGGGACAGAGATTGCAGTGAGCCAAGATGGTGCCATTGCACTCCAGCCTGGGCAACAAGAGCGAAACTCTGTCTCAAAAAGAAAAAAAGAAAAAAATATGTAAAACGATCAGAAGGATAGCATCTTTTACTGATAGCTTCCTCAAAGGTATTATTGAAATGATCAACTACAGAAATTCTCATGAAGTTACTTTGCAAGCCACAGGCTAGATATGCTCCCAGAAATGATATTAAATATTTTTAACATTTATTAATATCAGAAAGCATTCAGGTCATGGAGCTGGAAGCACCCTGCTGGTTTCTGGGTGCTGTGTGGATTCAGGGACGGTAAGAGAGAGACCACACAGGCAAGGACATCTGGGGACGTTGGAAGCCATGGGATGTTGGCTGTTCACCAAGGAATATGGAAGTATTTCAATATTCCATTTCCAGTCTGTATAACTATACCAGTAGCTATTAGCTGGATATCAGTGGTATATGTTTCTGGTTTTATAGTATGACTAGGAAGAGTTATATTAAGATGGCAAGATGGTAATCGTATGTATAAGGTTACAAGAAAAATATACTCAGAGAACATTGTATTTGAAAACAATCAGTAAATTTTACATCCCACAAATAGATTGTGTTGCACAGAAAATGAATCATAGCCGGGCACATTGGCTCACGACTGTAATCTCATTACTTTGGAAAGCCAATGCAGGAGAATCACTTGAGCCCAGGAGTTCAAGACCAGCCTAGGCAACATAGTGAGACTTCATCTCAAGACAAAATTTAAAAATTAGCTGGGTATGGTGCTGTGCACCTATAGTTCCAGTTACTCAGGAGGCTGAGGTGGGAGAGTCACTTGAGAGCCCACGAGGTTGAGGCTGCAGTGAGCCATGATCGTACCACTGCACTCCAGCCTAAGCAACTGAGTGAGACCCTGTTTCAGAAAGAGAGACAGGGAGAGAGAGAGAAAGAAAGAGAGAATTTGAGTCAGAACCTCAAAACAGTGTATAAGCAGAACTCAAATCTAACAATTTTCACATTTAGCATAATGGAGATTTATTGTATTAAAACATTGGAAGAAACGTAGTTTCTCCTTTAGATTTTCCAGGAACACATCTGGAGTGTTCACGCAGGTCACAGAGGTTACCATGGCATCCGCGGCACCATCAGTCAGCCTAAAAGACCTTACATTCCTGTCTTTTCATATCAGTAATAGAAAGGAAAAAGAAACGAAGCATGGAGGGCAGTGGAATATCAGGAAGGGTGGCAAAGAGGGGTGATGGGACCATGTTTCTAAGGGCTTCTTTGAGCAGGATTGGGGGCGGCATAGAAACCTAAAAATGGGAAAGAATTTAGACTGCTGGGAGATTTCGGGGCAAGGGGTGATATTTGGGGTTGTTAGAAGGAGCATTTGTCGTACTGACTGATTGGTTATTGCTTGTATACGACTTTGTAGGAATTGAGAGATTAATCAGAAAACACAGGATCCAAATAAGAGAAGGAGAAAGATAGCATCAGAGGACTAGGGACTGGAAGAAGCCATGACTCCCAGTGTCCAGCCAATCCAGTCAGGTTTAATTTATTGATGGCATCACATATGACGCCAGACTGGTTTACAGAAGAAAAATTGAAAGTGCTGTTTTCTGGCCATTTGGATTGAGGCCAGGCTGTGTTACAGAGACATTTAGGTTTCAGTGGGGGTGACAGTTGAAGAGGTTTTAGGCTTTTTAGGACACAGGCTGGAGGTGAAGACTGAGGAACAGAGGGCGGAATATTGCCCCTGGCAAAGGAGATAAGTTTTAAGAAAAGCAGTAGAGACGAGGAGAAGGAGTGAGCAGCCACCAAGGTTTTCAGTAGGCATCCCTGATTCCTGGGCTGTATGTGAGTGAGTGACTGAATCCTGGGTGGTAACACGGGTGAGTGATCAAGGCAGGTGTCCCTGCAATTGACCAGACACCAAGGGAAGAGTCTTGTCTTCCTGAGTCCGTGACCGACGTCGGAGTTTTTGAGCGAGAGGGAGAGACTTGTCTCCTCCAACTCCACACGGACAGAGTGTCTCTTCATCTCTACTAGAAAAAGAAAGACTTAAAGGAAAAGAGAGAGAAAGAGGGAGAGACTTGTTTCCTTGGGATGTGAAGGAAAAGAGAGAAAGGGGGAGAGACTTGTCTCCCCTTCTCTAAAGGAAAAGAGAGGGAAAGAGGGGGAGACTGCTTACCCCATCTGAAGCTGGTGGAGAGCTGTTCGGCATTCTGTAGAATTTGCCTGGTTTTTTGGGCAGCTAGGACAGGGGAAGAAATCTGGGCTTTGGAAGGGGATACATGATACCCCTTTGAGTATAGATGCTGAAGAAACAGGAGGATGAATTAAAAGGCCATATTGCAATAGACAGGTGATAACAGGCTTTTTAGGCCTTTTAAAGCCTGTTGTGGAAGGGGGTATTGGTGCTGGGCGGGGTAAGGTTTTAAGGGGATGATAAGGGGTGAATGACTTATAGCAATGGATGGGGAGGTGGTGTCCCCCACCCTAGGGTTAAGGTAGGGGGACATAAGCGGAGCTATTGAGGGAGGTACAGGTTTGGGGAGGAGGGCAACGATGAGGTGTGGCTGTAGCCCAGGAATAGTTACGGAGGCTGACAACTTTGCTAGGATATCTTGGCCTAACAGGGGAACTGGACAAGGGATAATTAGGAAAGAATGTGGAAAGGAGTGCTGGCCAAATTGACACCAGACTTTGGGAGTTTTGAGAAGCCTGGAGGCCTTGCCGTCAAATCCCACAGCAGTTATGGAGGCCAAGGAGACAGGTCTTTGAAAAGAAGGCAGCGTGGAGTGGGTGCCTCCGTGTTGATTAAGAAGGGGATGGACTTCCCTCCACTGTAAGAGTTACCCGAAGCTCAGCGTCCATGATGGCCCAGGGGGCTTCCAAGATGTTTGGGCAGTGTCAGTCTTCAGCCACCAAGCCAAGGAGCAGCGGTGTGAGTCGAACAGCTGGACCTCTGGTGGGGGCCCACGCAGAAGGGGCAGGGCTTAGGCAGAATCCCGGGTTTCGGGCATTCCTTGGCCCAGTGGCCAGATTTTTGGCATCTGAAGCAAGGCTTTGGGGAAGGAGGTCCTGAAGAGAAACCTGGCTGCTGTCGATTTGGTGGTCTGAAACTTCTGTGAGCTGGAGTGGCGGGGGTCTGTCTAACAGTGGAAGCAAGCGTTTGCAACTGTGAAATACACAGCCGCTTGGCAGCTTCTTCTCAGTTATTAAACACCTTAAAGGTGAGGTTGATCAGTTCCTGTTGTGGGGTTTGAGGGTCAGATTTTAATTTCTGTAGCACTGTTAATGATAGGGGTGATTGGGTGATAAAATGTATATTAAGCAGCGTTCTTCAGGGGTGAGAATAGAAGTAAGGACGGCATTTAAGTCACTCCGGGTGAGATTATGGGACTGAGTTAAGTATTGGAGGATCTGATGAAAAAGAACCTAACCACTGGCTGATTTGGGAAAGGTCGGATAAAGATCCTGCACCCTAACTATGCCTTTGGCTCCAGCCACCTCTTGAATGGGGAATTGTTAGGCAGGGGTGCAGGAGGTAAAGGCGGGACTAAACTGTAAGCTGCACCGGGTGTGAGGTGACAGAAGGGGCATAAGAAAGAGGAGGAAGGCTGGGGGTGGGGGTGGGGCCTGATTCAGACAGGTGTGGAGGAGAAAGTTGGAAGGGTCAATGGACAAGGACGATTCCAGGTTACTGGTGGACACAGGAGGGGGCGGAAGGAAGGGAGAGAAGGAGCAGAGATTAAGAAGCAATTAGAGTGTAAAAAAAAAATGCCTGGATGTAGGGAATTTCAGACCATTTGCCCATTTTTGGACAACAGTTAGATAGAACTTTCTGTCCTGCAAGATAGAAAAATTGAAGGTAACTGCCAGGCGTGGTGGCTCACGCCTGTAATCCAAGCACTTTGGAGGCCAAGGCGGGCAGATCACCTGAAGTCGGGAGTTCAAGACCAGCCTGACCAACATGGTGAAACCTCGTCTTTAAAAAAAGAAAAAAGAAAGAAAAATCAAAAGTACCATTTTCTAGCCATGTAGAACCATTGTACAATTTATATTGTAGCTTAGTGGTGTTGCAAAAGAAAATAAGATGCTTAGGTTTTAGGTCGGTTGGTAGTTGGAGGGGTTTGAGATTTTTCAGAACGCAGGCTAAGGGAAAGGAGAGAGGAATGGAGGGTGGGAGATTGCCCAGTTTAATAAAAGCAGCAGAGACAAGGAAAGTGAATGCACGACCAAGCAGCTTAGCAGGCGTCCCAGACTAAACCTTGGTCTGAACCTGGGGTGAAATCAGTCAAAGGGGGTGTCACCCGCATCGATCCGTCACCTATGAGTGCAAGTGAGTGACCAGAGCAGACATCTCCACAATGATCAGTCACCGAGGGAAAACTGTCTTCCCTGTTCTGTGACCTACGCAGGATTTTTTCCGTCATGAACCTCTCGGAAAGTCCTGTCTTTCTAGTCTCCAGTGAAAGGGAGAGGAAAATGAAACTGATGGGAGAAGGAAGTTGACAGGTAGTGAGAAGGGCTAAAGAAGGGAGCTGAAGCAAACTGCTTACGTGATCTGAGGATGGTGAGTGAATGCACTGGTTGGTCTGATGAACCTAGGTCATAGGTAGGTCTCTTCACGGAGGGAGCACACGAAGAGAGATGGGGGTTTGGTCTCCTGTAGGAATTCCCCCATCCCGGATTTCTGGCACCAAATATTAAAACGCTCATTCTGAATGAAAAGCCCCCCAATCAGGTGTTGTGTGGTTGTGTGAGCAACATGGCTGTTTATTCACCTGGGTGCAGGCAGGCTGAGGTCAAAAAGGGCGTCAGTGAACGGCGGTGGGATAGGAGTTGATATTTTTTTTTTTTTTGGAGACAGGTTTCACCATGTTGGCCAGGATGATCCCATTTCCTGGCCTCAGGTAATCCACCTGCCTCAGCCTCCCAAAGTGCTGGGATTACAGGCATGAGCCACCGTGCCTGGCCTTAGGAGTTGGTTTTACAGGTTTAGGGTGGGCAGTGGAAAGTTACAGTTTAGGGTGGGTTTTTTGCAAGCTGGGAGGGGGTCTTAGGGTATGGAATCACGAGGTTGACCAAGGTGGGTTACAAGTCCAATGGCCTTATCAATTAGGGTGGGAATAAGGAACAATAGAGAATGTCTCAAAGGAGGCCTTGCAGGGGGTCAGTCATTTCTTCCTCTTTTCATGGTCTTCCAGTTACTTTAGATTTTCCAGGAACGCATCTGCAGTGGCCGCGCAGGTCACAGAGGTTACCATGGCGTCTATGGCACTGTCAGTCAGACTAAAAGATCTCACATTAATTAAGTAATGAAAAAAGCATAGTGCAGAGAAAATATGTACCATATAATCCTGTAACGCCAAATTTTTGCTCATATGTATGTGATATACAATCTATATATGCATATTAAAAACTCTGAAAATATATATAATAAATGTTAACTGTAGTTACCACTGGAGTAGGAGATGAGGGGAAATGGGATAGGGTGTAAGGAATTTCACTTCTATTTTTACATGTGTGCATTGCTTTAATTTTTTAAACGCACTTCTTTTATTAAATAAAAAGCAATATTTAAGTAACTTAATGTCTATTCTCTTGTTTCTTCTTTTTCTTTCTTTTCTTATTTTTTGGTCACCCAGGCTGGAGTGCAGTGGCATAATCATAGTTCACTGCAGCCTCGACCTCTTGCACTCAAGCAGTCCTCAGCCTATGAGTAGCTGGGACTACAGGCATTCATCAGCATGCCCAGATAATTTTTGTATTTTTTGTGTAGATGGGATTTTGCCACGTTACCCAGGCTGGTCTTGAATTCCTGGTCTCAAGCAGTCCTCTACCCTCGGCCTCCCAAAGTGCTGGAATTACAGGTGTGAGCCACTGTGCTTGGTCCTCTTTTTTCATTTCCTGAAGTCTTGGCAAATGATTTTATATTAGCTGGGCATTTTTACAGTTGAACTCTTAAGAAGGGTGCGTTTCTCAGTCTGGCCTTCTACCCATATAGAAGGAGGTTGGGGTGTGGCTGTTCCCTACTCCCCACAGAAACACCCTTATGGTCTCTAGGCGGGGTAAGTCATATTGTTATCACGTTCACTTATTTACAGACATTTAGCTACTAGGTAAACATTACAAAGACTGTGGATTTTTAAAATGTTGCCACACAAACAGCCAACTGAGTTATGTTAGAAACACCCTTGGTAACAGATTTCAGCATTTACTGCAGTTAGTCAATGTTTGTGTGGGTGCAGATGTCTTGTTTTTCCTACTTTATGTTTAACTCTTTACAAACAAGGGACATATAATTGTATTTCTATTTATCCCTGTGCAGGCCTAGGCACTGTTAGCAGACCTGATCATCATATTCGTTGATAGAAGCAGGAAACGGAGCACAGAACAAAATAGTTCTAGACTAACTACTGTTCTCCTTTAACAGAAATTAACTGAATTCAGAGAACACTTGAGGTTTTTGGGCTCCTCCCTCCCATCATACTCTGGGGTGATTCAAGGCTCTGTATGGGAAATGATCATTCTATGTACATTATGTCATTTAAACCTCCTTATTGAGTAACAGCCTTGACTTCTCTTGACAGTCAGTTGGATCCACAAGAGGAAAAATGCCAATGTGTGAGTAGAGATTCGAACCCTATTGCTAATCACTAGATGACCCCTTGGGCTATTTATCAAAAGGATCTGCACCTTTTCTAAGCCTAAACTCAAGAGTCAATGATTACCCATATGCCACGGTCTTTTCTCCATACTTTGTCCTATTTTTTTCTCCTACAAAAACCTTAGCCCAGCATAGTCATGCATGCCTGTAGTCCCAGCTACTTAGGAGGCTGAGTTGGGAGGATCACTGGAGCCCAGAAGGTGGAGGTTACAGTGAACCAAGATTGTGCCACTGCACTCCAGCCTGGGTGACAAAGCGAGACCCCATATCTATTTTAAAATAATAATAATAAGGAAAAAAATGCAAAATTATAGGCCGGTCACAGTGACTCAAGCCTGTAATCTCAGCACTTTGGGAGGCCGAGGTAGGCTGTTCACCTGAGATCAGAAGTTTGAGACCATCCTGGCCAACATGATGAAAGCCCGCATCTACTAAAAATACAAAAATTAGCCAGGCATGGTGGCGGGTACCTATAATCCCACCTATTTGGGAGGCTGAAACAGGAGAATCGCTTGAACCCAGGAGGCAGAGGTTGCAGTGAGCCAAGATCACGCCATTGCTCTCCAGCCTGGGCGACAAGAACAAAACTCTGTCTTTAAAAAAAAAAAAAGAAAGAAAGTATATATGTGTGTATATACAATTATACAATTGTATATATAATTGTAAAATGCCCAGCTATTATAAAACTATGTTGCCAAGATTTAAGGAAATGAAAAAAGAGGACCGGGCACAGTGGCTCATGTCTGTAATTCTAGCACTTTGGGAGGCCAAGTAGGGGGAATTTCTTGAGACTGGAATTCAAGACCAGCCTGGGCAACATGGCAAAATATATATGCATATATATATAGGTATACATATATTTGTGTATATAGATATATATACATATGTGTGTATATAGATATATGTGTGTATATAGATATATATGTGTATACATACATGTGTGTATAGATATGAGTGTGTGTTTTTTTTTTTTTGAGACGGAGTTTCGCTCTTGTTACCCAGGCTGGAGTGCAATGGCGCGATCTCGGCTCACCGCAACCTCCGCCTCCTGGGTTCAAGCAATTCTCCTGCCTCAGCCTCCCGAGTAGCTGGGACTACAGGCATGTGCCACCATGCCCAGCTAATTTTTGTATTTTTAGTAGAGACGGGCTTTCATCATGTTGACTAGGATGGTCTCGATCTCTTGACCTCGTGATCCACCCGCCTCAGCCTCCCAAAGTGCTGGGATTACAGGCTTGAGCCACTGCGCCAGGCCTATATATATATATATATATATATATATATATATATATATGAAATAAAACCCAAATACCTACTGATTATTTGATCTAGTTATCATATATTGATTTAAAGTTTCTGGAGTTAAGAAGTCTTTACATAATAGAATTTTCAGTGATTCTCTTCTTTAATGTTCAAGTTATGTAAGTAATACATAAATACAGTTTCAGAAGAGCCATAGGTTTAAATAATTAAGAGTAGTTGTCACTTCTGCCTGGTAATTTCACTTCCAGCTGGTGACATGTTAGCCTTGGTAGATGAGCTGGAGAAAGAATATTGAGGTGTCTGCATGACATGATGCTCTTTGTTTATTTATTTTTTCACTTTAAATTGTTAGTTCAATAGAATACAAAGAATCAACATATATCAACTCCACATATCACTTTCCAAGATGCTTGCCTTTATTGCTGAGGTTCCATTTTTATTTGACAACATTCAGAAAATATTTATTGAGAGGCTGCTATGTTCTGGGCACTTTTCAGAATCTCATAGAACCACATATAGAACCAATCAAACTAAAAATATGACATATCTGTGTACAATTTCCACATGGTTTGTGCAGCGTTCAATAAATGTTTGCTTTACAAAATGTAAAAGTATTTTTTATATCATGAAGATTACACAAAAAGTTTATAAAGAAAACAAAATTATAAATTCAAATAGCATTTCTACTAGTCTAGCGCCTTAAATATCCATTTCATCTAGGCATGAATGATTTGGCTTCAGTAAGATTCAGCTCATTTATATCATTTAATCAATTACATTTAAACTATCATATAGAGTACCGTGAATTTGTCAGAAAAAAACATTGAGATAGATAAAATGTTGCCCATGATTTATGCAATATCGCAAAGAAAGTATTGTTGCTGCTGAGATATTTATAGTTAAAATATATATTTTTATCTCAAGCCATGAGCATAGTATCTGGCTCATGGTAGAGTTTTTAGAAATAGCTTTTATTTAGATATGATTTACATACCATAGAATTCATTCTTCCTTAAAATGTATTCAGTGCTTTTTAGTACATCCACAGAGTTGTGCAACTAACACCGTAACTTTTTTTTTTTTAAGAGACAGGGTCTTGCTCTGTCACCTGGGCTGGAAGGCAGTGGCAGGATCGTGGTTCAATACAATCTCACAATCTCAAAGGCCTGGGCTCAAGTGGTCCTCCAGCCTCAGCCTCTTGAATAGCTGGGACTACAAGTGCACGCTACCGTGTTCAGCTAATTTTTTTTTCTTTCTTTTTTTTCTCTTTGGTAGAGATGGAGTCTTGAATGTTGTGCAGGCTGCTCTCAAACTCCTGGGCTCAAGCCTCAGCCTCCCAAAGTGCTGGGATTACCAGCATGAACCACCTTGCCCTGCCACAACCTATTTTCTTTTCTTTTTTTCCCTCTCTTTTTTTGTCACCCAGGCTGGAGTGCAGTGGCACAATCACAGCTCACTGCAATCTCAAATGGATCCTCTCACCTCAGACTCCCAAGCATCTGAGACTACAGGCGTTTGCCACCACGCCTGGCTAACTTCTGTATTTTTTTGTGGGGATGGGGTTTTGCCATGTTGCCCATGCTGGTCTCGAACGCCTAGGCTCAAGTGATCTACCCACCTTGGCCTTCCAAAGTGCTAGGATTATAAGCGTGTGCCCCTAGCCCAGCCATAAGTTATGTTCAAACCATTTTCTTCACTCCAAAAGAAACCCATAACCATTCGGTTTGGTTTCTTTCCTCTTTTCCTCCTCACCTCTGCCCCTGCCGACCAGTATTTTCTCTATGAATTTGTCTATTCTAGACATTTCATATAACTAGAATTACACAGTATGTGGCCTTTTGCATCTGCTTTTCTTCACTTAGCATGTTTTGAAAATTTATCCATGTTGTATCATTTGTATTCATTTTGTTCATGGCTGAATAATACTCCATTGTCTGAATATATCACACTTGATATATCCAGTCATCATTTGATGGATATGTGGGTAGCTTTTACACTTTGGGTATTATGAATAAAACTACTATGAAGACTGATATACAAGTTTTTTTTTTTTTTTGAGACAGAGTCTTGCTCTGTCACCCAGGCTGGATGATCTTGGCTCACTGCAACCTCTGCCTCCCAGGCTGAAGTAGTTCTCTGCCTCAGCCTCCCGAGTAGCTGGGATTACAGGTGCCTGCAATCATGCCCAGCTAATTTTGGTATTTTTAGTAGAGACAGGGTATCACCATCTTGGCCAGGCTGGTCCTGAACTCCTAACCTCGTGATCCACCTGCCTCGGCCTCCCAAAGTGCTGGGATTATAGGTGTGAGCCACTGCCCTCAGCCGACATACAAGTTTTTGTATGGAGACATGTTCTTATTTTTCTTGGTCATATATCTAAGAGTGGAATTACTGGATCATATGGTAACTCTGTGTGGAACATGTTGAGGAACTGCTAAATTGTTTAAATAGTGTCTGCATCATTTTACAATCCCACAGGCAACCTATGAGGACTTTAACTTCTTTGCATTTTCTCCAACACTTGCTACCATCTGTCTGTCTTTTTTCTTTTCCCTTTGATACAGGGCCTTGTTCTGTCACCCACGCTGGAGTGCAATGGTGTGATCGTGGCTCTCTGCAACCTCAAAATCTTGAGCTCAGGCAATTCTTCCCTGTTAGCCTCCCAGGTAGCTGGGACTACAGGCATGTACCATCATGCCAGGCTTTTTTTTTTTTTTTTTTTTTTTGTAGAGACAGGGTCTTGCTATTTGGCCTAGGCTGGTCTTTTAAACTTCTGGGCTTAAGTGATCTTGCTGCCTCAGCTTCCTAAAGTGCTGGGATTATATGCAAAAGCCACGGCTCCTAGCCTAGGAACTTTTTCCCCAGCTTAATTGGCTGTATTTAACATTTATCTAAAGACATAGTATTCAGCTTCTTTGCACAGTGTTTTTTTTTTTTTTTTAATCTCATTTATAGTCTTCCCATGTTTCAATGTAGAGTGCATAGCAAAAACTTTACTAGTAATTCTATGCTAGGTTTTGGGATCCTTGTGAGGAGTTTACAGTTGAGGAAGGGAAAACATGTAAACCATCGGAATAACAACTCACTTCCTTAAAACTGATTCTCTTCAATCCTTCTGATCATGTAACAATTTTTCATGCATATTAATTTAATTACATAATTACATTATAGATAATTATGTGAAGTCAGGAGAAATCAGATTTGCCTCCCTAATCTCTTTGTTATCACCCGCAAAGCTTTGTCTTCTCTTAGCTTCCAAGGGCAGAAAACAACATCCAGTTCCAAAGTTGACATCATTTCTGCTTTAGAAGGTTTCCTAAAGTATCACCACCTCCAGGAAGGCTTTCCACGTTGAGATACAGAGTGAATACGGATTGCTACCGCCAATATGCAGTCTTGCATAGTCCACTGCCCCAGACACACTAAAAAGATTTTTTAAAATGCCCTCCTATGTTTATGTTTTGAATGTTCACCTCTTTGTTTTTGTCCGTTGCTAACTTGGTACATCACAGGTAGTGTGTCTTCTGTGGACTGTTTGTTGTTTTTGTTTTTTTCCTGCATTTACCCCAACCTGTTGAAACCTGTTCTTGCTTTAGGATTTAAATTCTAATATTTTCCTATCTCCCTTCAGGTTCCAGTTATGCTAGCCCTGCTAGGCACGCAGTGAGTATGGTAAATACTATTTGAGGATGGCCTTGTTAACAGTCTTGTCTTCCGTTTCAGAACACCAGCTACTGAGAGTTCAGTGTGAAGTGTTTCATGCACAGAGCAGTAGATGCCCAACAAATCAGTGATGAAATCCAAGTATAGTAATTTCCTTTCTCTAATTAGCCACAAGAGCTTCAAGCTCCCATTGGGAGCTTGTAGAATTTCAAAAGTTGAGACACTCATTTACTTTCTTCTGAGTTAATTTACCTAAACAGCTGGAGTGACCTGAGCCGGGATCCTGCCAGTCACACTGCCCAAAGATAATTAAAAGGCCTGGCTAGCATCAAGGGACCTGGATAGTAATCTTGGCTTTGCCCCTGTCTGAGAAATCTTTGGCACTGGCTTTCCATCTACTCATTCACTTAGTAAATATGAATCAGGTCTAATTATGTGCCAGGCACTGTGTTAGAGGATGGAAATACAAGAGCAAGACCAAGTCTCTCAATTCATGGACCTCACATTCCACTGGAAAGGTGGGGGCAGGAGTACAGCTTACATCACCTACAGGTCCAGTTTCCCTATCTCTAAAATGTTAGGACAACCTCTAGGTTCAATTTCAATGTTTCAGGTCTGTTAATTTAGCATTTGATCAAAGCTCAGAATACAGCAAAAGTGTCCCACCACCTCTGCTTTCCCTTACAAAGGCAGGTATTACAAAAAGACTCGGTAGAAGTATTTTCTATAGTCTATCTTGCCCTAGAACACACTGCTTTTGACCTCTGCTAGCAACTGTAGCTATCCCACTGCTTTTGACCTCTGGCTAGCAATTGTAGCTATTTTCTAAAGGCCCTAAGTGATACTGCATTTGGAATTCTGAGAACGGCTGTTTATAAAAGGTTTCCTTGCTTTCGCCCAAGTCAGGTATTTACCAGGTGTCACAGGTCAGAGGTGCAGAAAAGCTAGTTTTGTCTTAGCAGGGCAGGAGGATCCACTAGAGGACTCACCCTTAACAGGTGAGTCCAAGGAAGTGTATAGAAAAGACACAGTGGTAAAACTAGCTGGGCACCTGTAATCCCTACCCAAGGCAAGGCTGAGGAAGGGGGATCACTTGGACCCTGGAGGTCGAGGCATGATGGCGTTACCGCATTCAGCCTAGACAGCCGAGCAAGACTTTGCATCAAAAAGAAAAAAAAAGGAAAAGACGTGGTGGTGCCAGGCGTGGTAGCTTGGGCCTGTAATCAATCCTAACACTTTGGGAGGTTGAGGCGGTAAACAGCTTAAGGCCAGGAGTTCGATACCAGACTGGGCAAACTGCAGTGAGACCCTCACCTTTAAAAAAAAAAAAAAAAAAAAAAAAAATTAGCTGGGTGAGGTGGTGCATGCCTGTGGTTTCCAGCTACTCTGGAAGCTGAGGCAGGAAGATCGCTTGAGCCCCGGGAGGACAACGGTGCAGTGGGCTATGACTGAACCACTGCACTCCAGCCTGGGCGACAGGTGGGACCCCCATCTCTAAAAAAATCAAAAACAGAAAAGAGGCAGTGGTGAACGCAAAGCAGGTATGGTAGCCCAAGACCATGGAGAGGCCAGACTTTAAGGCAGCATTCCGTCCTCCACACCCAGCCCGGAAGCCTTCCTGCCACGCAAGCTTTCCGAGCATGCTAGTTTGCCCCAAGCAGCTCCCATTCCGCAACATCCACTGCAGCCACCGCAGAGAGCGTCACAGCGCAGAAACCCATCCCCAGGTGGGGAAAACGGTCCGCAGGAGTCACGTGGGCGGGAGGACTGGCCAGAAATCTCAAGACTGCGCAGGTCCCAGAGCCTCAGCCCTCCGGCTACGCCCCACCCGCGCGCGCACCGGGGACTACGCCCGTGACGTCGGCGGGGCACAGCGGAGCGGGGCAGGGGGCGGGGCGCGGGCCGGAGTGGGTGGGGCGAGTCGGCGCTGCTGAATCGGGCGCGCGGACGAGTCGCGCATTCCAGCGGAGCCATGTGACGCGGCCGCGAGGCCTGAGGTAAACAACCGCGGCCCCGCCTCCCGGGCCTCCGCGCGTCCCGCGCTCCTCTTCGTCGGCGGGACGCGCTCCAGCGGGGTGGGTGGCTTCCTCGGAGAGTCCCCTGCGGCCGCCGCGGGCCGCAGTAGCTGCGGCGGGCGAGGCGCCCTGGGTCTGCGGGCCGAGCGCACCGGCGGGGGTCGAGCGCGCGTCCCGTCCCCGCCCCCCCACGCTGTGGCGCAGCAGGAATTTGGCCGGGACCCGGGCGCTATTCGCGGCTGCTGACGCACAGCAGCGGCCGGCGGCCCGGCGCTCATCTCTATTCTGGGGCCGTTGGGTCACCGCGCTCCGCCGGCCGCCTCCCCCGGGCCCGGAGGGTGTGTCCCCCGCTCGGGGGCTCGCCGCGCCTATAAGGGGCCGAGCGGCGGGCAGGGACATGCAGCTCTACAGCAGCGTCTGCACCCACTTCCCCGCCGGGGCCCCGGGTCCTACGGCCGCCGCCCCCGCGCCGCCTGCAGCCACCGCCGCCGCTCCCTTCAAGGTCTCGCTGCAGCCCCCGGGAACCGCCGGCGCCGAGCCTGAGACCGGTGAGTGCCAGCCCGCCGCGGCCGCAGAGCCCCGGGAAGCCGCCGCAGTCCCCGCCGCCAAGATGCCCGCCTTCTCCTCTTGCTTCGAAGTGGTGTCCGGGGCCGCCGCGCCCGCCTCCGCCGCCGCCGCCGGCCCGCCCAGCGCGTCCTGCAAGCCGCCGCTGCCGCCGCACTACACTTCCACCGCGCAGATCACCGTGCGGGCCCTGGGCGCCGACAGGCTCGTGCTGCACGGGCCCGAGCCCGCTCCCGGCGCCGCGGGCTCTGCCGCCGCCCCGCGCGGCCGCTGCCTCCTGCTGGCCCCGGCGCCCGCAGCCCCCGTCCCGCCGCGACGGGGCTCCTCCGCCTGGCTCCTGGAGGAGCTGCTGCGGCCCGACTGCCCCGAGCCGGGCTTGGAGGCGGCCCGGGAGGGGCCCGATCGGAACTTCCGACTGAGCGAGCACTGCCAGGCCCTGGCCGCTGCCAAGCACCGAGGCCTCGCACCGACCCCGGGGAGCCCCGGCCCCGGTCCGTGGGGCGAGGAGAACCTGGCGGAGAGGGGCCCCCGGGCCTGGGAGAGGGGCGGCGACCGCTGCGACGCGCCGGGCGGGGACGCGGCTCGGAGGCCCGACCCGGAGGCCGAGGTGTCTCCCGCCCGGAGCAGCGAGGCTGCCCCGAGCAGCGCGGTGGAACCGGTGGTTGTCCCCAGGTCGGATCCCAGAGACGAGAAGCTGGCCCTGTACCTGGCCGAGGTGGAGAAGCAGGACAAATACCTGCGGCAGAGGAATAAGTATCGATTCCACATCATTCCCGACGGCAACTGCCTCTACCGAGCTGTCAGCAAGACGGTGTACGGGGACCAGAGCCTGCACCGGGAGCTGAGGGAGCAGACGGTGCACTACATCGCCGACCATCTCGACCACTTCAGCCCCCTGATTGAGGGCGACGTGGGGGAGTTTATCATCGCTGCTGCCCAAGACGGGGCATGGGCTGGGTACCCCGAGTTGCTGGCCATGGGGCAGATGCTGAATGTGAATATCCACTTAACTACTGGAGGGAGGCTGGAGAGCCCCACGGTGTCTACCATGATTCATTATTTGGGCCCAGAGGATTCCCTGAGGCCCAGTATTTGGCTCAGTTGGCTCAGTAACGGACACTATGATGCTGTATTTGATCACTCCTATCCTAACCCAGAGTACGACAACTGGTGCAAACAAACTCAAGTGCAAAGGAAACGCGATGAAGAACTTGCCAAATCTATGGCCATATCCCTATCTAAAATGTATATTGAACAAAATGCATGCTCTTGAAATGTCTCAAAACCTTAACACCCTGGGAAAATTGCATACATAACTTGTGTTTGGAGAATCACGTGAACTCTAATCAGGGTAATAGCACTTTCAAACTTCCTAGTAGATTTTACTGTAGGTGTAATGCCTTAATCATCTTTTTGAATGTTTTCTCAGAGCTGAAGGTTGCTGGGCACCTAAGTGATGTTTCATGATAGCTTTGGGTGATTTTATTGCTATTTATAATTTGCTGTATAAAGTGAGCACTACTTAATTTGCAGGCTGTTTTCTCACAGTGTAAATTTGTTCATTCCTGGTAGTCTATTTTCTATAAAAATGTATTTTTGCACAACATTTTTAAAAACTGGTGTACCTTCATCTATGACGTGTTCCATTTTGACAGCTTTCAGGCATAAATCCAGAGAAGTGCTTTATATGAAATGTGTTATTTTCAACAGAGTTTGTGATTTGGTAGTTCTTACGATGTTGAAATTTGATTTTCACAATTCTTAGATAATTATTTCAAATGGATATTGATGCATTCTTGTTACCAGATGTTTGGCCCATTCCATTTTGATGAAACAGATCTGTTCTGTTCTAAATAATTATTTTTCTAGACATGGTGAATCTTTTAAAGAGAAATACTCAACAGAAGGTTGTGGGAAGGTTTTTTTTCCTTCTTTTAAGGTATAAGTACCAAGTCTTAACTTGAATGAAAGTCTGATATTTGCTGATGACAGAGTGATTATTCTGTACTCTGGTTAATGTGTAGGTTGTCTGGTGCTCTCAGTTTTTATTTACATTTGTCATTTTGTTGTAAGAGAATCTAACTGAGTATAAAATTTTGTGACAAGATAAGCCTCCTGCTTTATGTAACTTCTTGGATCCAGCCAAGAGATTTATAAACTAATGGCATAAATGTCTGGAGCCAGCCTTGGCAGTTACAGCAGGAGAACACTGTCTTTTTTTTTTTTTTTTTTTCTTTAAGACGGGGTTTCACCATGTTGGTCAGGCTGGTCTTGAACTCCTGACCTCAGGTGATCCACCCGCCTTGGCCTCCAAAGTGCTTGGATTACAGGCGTGAGCGACCACGCCCGGCCGAGAACGCTGTCTTAGTATTTCTTTTACATTCTTTGAAAAGGCAAAATAGGATTGCCCTGTATTAATGTAGAAATGTCTGTAAACAGAGCTTGTGTGGTTTGCTGGGTCAAACAGTGTTTCCCACTTAAAATCTGTATCATTGCCACTTTAACTACTTTTAGTCATATTTATTAAGTAATGGAGTTTGTACTTTTTTATTTTGTAACATTTTGTGATTTTTTTGTACAAAATTGTATTTGTACAATAGAGCAATTCCCAGCTGATGGAATGAATGAATAAAATGCAAAATTATACTTTTACAGTGCCTTTATGGATAGCATTTTTTAAATTGTGATGCTTGAAGGAAACTTTCTTACACAAATGCATATACACAATTTTTTTTCCATACAGATGCTACAGCAATAGAGAGGTTTCCTAAATTCTCACATGAAGAGGACAGGCTAATCATGAGTAATTTCAAAGGATAAGTCTGAATAAAATATAATTTAAAGGTGGAGTAATCCAAGAAATTGCTCTCATTATTTCTAATGATAATTTCTGTTACAATTCTAGCTGTACCTATTGGCTAATGAAAAAGGAAGTGCAAGTTTTGTGTCAGCCCGCAGCATGTCTAATTAAATGTCATTTTTGTGTTACACTCTTAGTATAGATTTTAACGGATAAAAGAGGAATCAAAGAGATGCCCTCTTTTTTTGTCTAGTCTGGCCTCTTGAGACCACGGGAATCTGTTTTAAATGTTGCAGAGTGCATGCTATAGTTTGAATATGTGTGTTCTGCCACCTCAAATTAGTGTGTTGAATTTGGGGTTTTGGGGAAGTGATTGGAAGAGGTTGGGCTTTTGGGGAAGGATTCAAGTCCTGAGCGCTCTGCCTTTGTGAATGAATTAGTGCCTTTTATAAAAAGGGCTGGAAAAACTAGCTTAGGCCCATTTTGCTCTTCTGCTGTTCTGCCACAGGAGGACACCTAGATAGTGTCATCTGTGAGGAAGGTACCTTTACCTGATGTGGAATCTGCCAGCGCCTTGATCTCGGACTTCCCAGCCTCCAGACTGTGAGAAATTTCTGTTCTTTAGAGATTACTCTCAGGTATTTTGTTGCAGCAGCACATGTGGGCTAAGTTGGCGCACCCATGTGGGTAATGTTGGGGTATGCTTACTGCAGAATAAAAGCAGCTATTTTGGATATTTTACTTTTCAGTTGGTCATTTAGACATCACAGTCACAGACACAACTGAACTTGAGTTCATTGGTTAACCACATGTTTGGAAGGATGCCATTGAATATCAAGGAAAGAATTTGTCAACGGTTTAAATGTTTGCTAATCACAGATCTCTGGATTTTTGTGTAGGTAGGTTTTGCTTCATGGTGTCACTAAGTAATCTGGGAAGAAAGGAATTCTGTTACGTGAATTACCTGGCTACTCCTTTTCTCCACTTTATTTAGAAATGTATTGAATTGGGAGGTGCTTAAAATTTATAGAACAATGAGCAGAATACACAAGAATTTCTAAAAATCATTCTGTAAGCCTGTTACTGTTTTAGATGTTCTGTTTCATTTTCAAATTAGGATTCCAAGTCCTCATTTCTTTTTCTTTTTTTTGGTTTTTTTCTTGAAATAGGGTGTGCCTCTGTCACCCAGGCTGGAGTGCAGTGTGGCACGGTCATGGCTCACTGCAGCTTCAACCTCAGGGCTCAAGGGATTATCCCTCCACAGCCTCCTGAGTAGCTGGGACTACAATAGGCATGCACCATCACATCCTGCTAATTTTTTTTGATTTTTAGTAGAGATGAGGTCTCACTATATTGCCCAGGCTGGTCTCAAATTCCTGAGCTTAAGTGATCCTCTTGCCTCAGCCTCCAAAAGTACTGTGATTACAGGCATAAGTCACCATGCCCAGTCCTGTTTTTAAATTTATTTTAATTTTTAAATTTTGTTTATTTTTTGAGACAGTGTGTTGTCATGTCCCCCAGCTGAAGTGCAATGGCACAATCATGGCTCACTGCAGCTTCTGCCTCTGGGCTCAAAGTTATCCTTGGCTACTGAGTAGCTGGGACTATAGGCGTGTACTACCATGCTCAGCTAATTTTTTATTTTTCGTAGAGATGGTGGTTTCCCTATGTTGCCCAGGCTGGTCTTGAACTCCTGGCCTCAGGTGATCCTCCCATCTCAGCCTCCCAAAGTGTTGGGATTACAGGTGTGAATCACCACACTCAACCTTGAAAAAAAAATCTGGAGTTAATTTTATTACTCTGTTCAGGTTTATTTTACATGCTTTTTCTCTTCCTAAAAGAAAGTTTGCAATTTTTTCCCAAGGTTTGTATTTTGAGAATCGTTAGCACTTTACCATGATACTCAGTGCTCATGTGGAAGAAAGGCAGTAGGGAAGAAAAACAGATTGTAAACCTTTGGACATTTGATAATTTGATATGTAGGTAAATGTACTGGATAAATTCAAGTACGTAGCATGTTCATGCTAAATAGACAGTTATTTGTTATATCCTAAATTCAGACCTCATTTTTTTTTTTTTTACATCCCTAGAGTGTCTATATCTTAAAGAGGCACCAAGAAACGAGATGACATTTAATTCAGTTTGATTCCCAAAATGTACTAAGCTCAATAGGCACATTCCCTGTTGAATCCCTGGGTTCCAACCCGAGTACCTAGCAGAGCATGTGCTCAGTAAATTTTTTTTTCTTTTCTTTTTTTTTGTTTTTGAGACAGAGTCTTGCTCTGTTGCCCATGCTGGAGTGCAATGGTGTGATCTCGGCTTACTGCAACCTCTGCCTCCCAGGTTCAAAGAATTCTACCTCAGCCTCCCAAGTAGCTGGGATTACAGACTCCTGCCACCATGGCCAGCTAGTTTTTTGTATTTTTAATAGAGATGGAGTTTCGCCATCTTGGCCAGGCTGGTGTTGAACTCCTGACCTTAAGTGAGCCATCTGCCTCAGCCTCCCAAAGTGCTGAGATTACAGGTGTAAATCACCATGCCCCAAATTGTTGAATGAAGGGATTAATTGAAGGGAAATGTGAGTTTTGAAAACTAGTTGGAGGATGTGAAATTAAATGAAAATAATTTGACTCTAAAGATACTGGGGATGATTAATTACAAAGTAATCCTGTGTGTTTCAAACTAAAATATAAAAAAAATTTGCAGTATTGAATTCTATTACTGACAGAACGTTTTTTGAAACCAAAAATGAGAATTCATTGATTTTATATTTGTGTCATCTTCCAAACATCTTAAGAAACCAAGTCAACTGAAAAAATTTAAAAATAGAACTTCCACTAATCTGCAATGATCTTGAAGGCGTTGTCTTCTCCAAAATGACTTGTTCTGTTTTGCTTTGGGGGTTCCTGCCATCCCACATCTAGTCTCTAGCAATTCCTAGTTTGACTGTTTTTTCTGTAGCCTGGTTGAGAAGGAAATGTTGAGAAGATTTCAAGCATGAGTTAGGATTGTTGTGTTCAATAATACTGGCTACATGCTTATGTCATGCTGGATGCTTATGTCATGCTGGTCAGTGGGACCAAGGCAAGTAGTGTAAATCATATCAGAACAGCTGTTGGAAAAAAATATATTTCTTCCTGCTGTAACTTAGGTCAGTGACAATGATTCTATGAGTAAAGGTCAGGGAGAGAGTTCATTGTCATCAGTTAACTTACAGTAAAACCTTATCTAGCCTTGTTTCTCACAATTTTCTAAATAATTGAACAGTTCCTTTTGTGTGAAATATGAAACAAAAAGCAAAATAACTCTTTGATGGAATCCTGTAAGAAGTAATTTATGGACTGTGTGTGGTGGCTCATGCCTGTAATCCCAGCACTTTGGAAGGCTGAGGTGGGTGGATCACCTGAGGTCAGGAGTTCAAGACCAGCCTGGCCAACATGATGAAACCCCATCCCTAATAATAATACAAAAAATTAGCAAGGCATAGTAGCAGGTGCCTGTAATCCCAGCTACTTGAGAGGCTGAGACAAAAGAATCGCTTGAACCTGGGAGGTGGAGGTTGCAGTGAGCTGAGATAGAGCCATTGCATTCCAGCCTGGGCAACAAGAGTGAAACTCCATCTCAAAAAAAAAAAAAAAAAAAAAAAAAAAGTAATTTATGGTATACTGATTTGACTTTATAAAATAACTGAATTTGAGGCTGGACGCAGTGGCTCATGTCTGTAATCCCAGCACTTTGGGAGGCAAAAGTGGGTGGATTACAAGATCAGGAGATCAGCCTGACCAATATGGTGAAACCCATCTTTACTAAAAAATACAAATGTTAGCTCAGCGTGATGGCATGCACCTGTAATCCCTGCTACTTGGGAGGCTGAGGCCGGAGAATCACTTGATCCTAGGAGGTAGAGATTGCAGTGAGCTGAGATCGCACCACTGCACTCCAGCTTGGGCAACAGAGCAAGACTCCGTCTCAGAAAAAAACAAAAAAACTGAATGTGGTTTAATCCTTTAGTGCTTGCAGAAATGTGACAGTTCAGTTGTACTTAAAGGTATCTCAGAGTGCTGCGACTTTTTAATAAATTTGTTTTGAGATGGGGTCTCACTCTGTTGTCCAGGCTGGAGTGCAGTGGCATGATCGTGGCTCACTGCAGCCTTGAATTCCCAGGCTCAAGTGATCCTTCCATCTCAACATCCCAAGGAGCTAGAACTACAGGTGCATGCCACCATCCCACTCCTCTCCCTGGCTAATTTTTTAAATTATTATTTTTGGTAGAGATGGGGTCACAAACTCTTGAGCCCAAGTGATCCTCCTCACTCAGCCTCCGGAAGTGCTTGGTTTACTGGCCTGAGCCACCATACCCAGCTAGTGCTGGGAATTTTATCTTTGTGATTTATGCTTTCCTGTCTACTTCCTCACATCCTAAAATGCTCTTACCATTGTCACTTTCCAACTTCAGTTCCCACTATGATTTCCTATGTTCAGTTAGAGACACCAATCAGTGTGGTTGTCAGAATTGACTCTTAAAATAATAAGAAATGGGTTTCTATTTTTTAAATAACACAACTTGTCATACTAGAAATGAGTTTCTAATTCAGAACTGTGGTGCTCTGCTGTGAGTTTCATGTTTAAGCTTTAGTTTTTGGTCAACCAGAGTGCTTTTTGCTGCTCTCTTTATCTTCTTTTTCATTGTTTGTTGGTATCCTGGATTTGTCTGATTAAGGGATCTCTGAGTGTGTGCAGTGGCATATTCAGAAAACAAATAGGTTGGGTATACTAATTCTGAAATTGGAGCTGATTTGTCATTGCCTGGTTAATATTTTGTTTCGCCTCCACCATATATAATCCTTCATAGTGTGTCCCTGTCATTGTCTTCCTTCTGTTTATACTGTTTTTTTTTTTTTTTTTTTTTTTTTAAGAATAGGGTCTTGCTCTGTCTTCCAGGCTGGAGTGTGGTGGCATGATCATAGCTCACTGCAGCCTTGACCTCCTGGGCTCAAGCAATCCTCCTGCTTTAGCCTTCTGAGTAGCTGGCATTATGTTGCTCAAGCTGGTCTTGAACTCCTGGGCTCAAGCCATCTTCTCATCTGGGCCTCCTGAGTTTCTGGGATTAGGCATGAGCCACTGTTCCCAGCTTGTTTATAAATTTTTAATTATGTCATTTTTTGAGATAGAGTCTTGCTCTGTCACCCAGGATAGAATGCAGTGGTGCAGTCACACACAGTTCATTGCAGCCTCTACCTCCTGGGATCAAGCAATCTTCCTACCTCAGACTCTGGAGTAGCTGGGACCACAGGTGTTTGCCATCACATCTGGCTTTTTTTTTTTTTTTTAAACAGGGTCTCACTACGTGATCCAGGCTGGCCTTGAACTCCTGGCCTCAAGCAGTCCAGCCACCTTGACTTCCTAAAGTGCTGTAATTACAGGCGTGAGCCACCATGCCTGACATATATATATTTAAATATAGAGACAGGTCTCACTGTGTTGCCTAGGCTGGGCTTAAACTCCTGGCCTCAAAGAATCCTCCCACCTCAGCCTGTCAAGTCACTGGAATTACAGGTGTGAGCCTCCATACTTAGCTTGTTTATAAATTTTTGTATTAGTTTTCTGGTCCACTAAGCTGTGGTAATTACGAGGTAATTCAAATATTAGGTCCTCTTGAAGACTCCAAATCAAAGTGTACACAGATGGGTCCAGTATAGATATGACAGTTCTCTTTGAATTTCCTCTCCCTAAGACTTCTTTAATGTGTGTATATTATATTTATATAGGTAAGAAAATTAGTTTGCTGTCTTCCTCCTAAACTTCATTTTTCTTTTCTTTTTTTTTTTTTCTTGAGACAGAGTCTCACTCTGTTGCGAGGCTGTAGTGCAGTGGCGCGATCTCGGTTCACTGCAACCTCCGCCCCTTGGTTCAAGTGATTCTCCTGCCTCAGCCTCCTGAGTAGCTGGGACTACAGGCATGTGCCACCATGCCCCACTAATTTTTGTATTTTTATTAGAGACAGGATTTCACCATGTTGGCCAGGATGGTCTCAATCTCTTGACCTCGTGATCCACCCGCCTTGGCCTCCCAAAGTGCTGGGATTACAGGTGTGAGCCACTGCGCCCAGCCCGAACTTCCTTTTTCATTAGAGTAAAATATTTTTTCCCATATTGATTAGTGTTTAATAGATTCAGTATATACCGTGCATTAATATGCTGACAAGTAGATTTTGATGATTTGAAAAAAAGCAAAGGATAAATTAATTCCAGTGGAGTCTATGAATTTTATATTTTAAAGCTGTTAAAGTAGGGGGGAAAACTTACACACACAGGACATTTTATACTTGAAACTGGAATTATTTTAGCAAGTGGGGATGCCGAGTAGAATCTCAGTGTATAGAGATTTAGCCTTAATGATATATGCTTGAAGTAATAATTGAGCCTAAACAAATGTTCCACTTAGATTAGAAGTTATCTGTTTGAATAATTTTAGGGAATGACAATGTGCTTGTATTTCTTAGCTTATCAAGGTACAAAAAGCTGGTATGCAAAATAGGTACATGTGAAGGGAATTTATACCATTGTGTCATGTAACACTTGTGTAGCTAATTTGTAAAATAAACTCAAATAAGGCTTTCAGTTCTGATAACAAACAGGAAATGTTCACGCTTTTTGTTTCTCACAGTGAATACAAGCTACACTGGTGATGTAATAGGAATGAAAGAACAAGGAAATGCCACAGTTAAGTGGACAACTGCAGTCAGGAAATTCTTACTTAGCTGTCACTTTGCTACCTTTGCCATCTTGCTGAAAAGCACTGATTAGACCTAAAGGGAGTAAACAGTTAACACTTTTGCTGTTTACTAAGTGTAAACAATGCTCCTATCTTCATGAGCAGTAGATGTAGAAACTTCAGTAACTGCTTACACAGAATTCTAGGCCAAAGAAGAGTGAAATTTAAGATGCATGTTAAACTTGGAGTGAATCGGCAACCAACAGAATGGGAAAAAATTTTTTCAGTCTATCCATCTGACAAAGGGCTGATATCCAGAAGCTACAAAGAACTGAAACAGATTTACAAGAAAAAAACAAACAAGCCCATTCAAAAGTGGGCAAAGGATATGAACAGACACTTTACAAAAGAAGACATACATGAAGCTAACAAACATATGAAAAAATGCTCATCATCACTGGTCATTAGAGAAATGCAAATCAAAACTACATTGAGATACCACCTCACGCCAGTTAGAATG